>KZ651406.1:322588-357496 GCA_001010745.2 Gerris buenoi
ATATACACGAAATTAAACTAAATACAACAATTAAGGTGAGTCTCATTGTCATTTGTATTGTATTTGTAATAGTTAAAATAAAAAAATTAAAATAAATAATTTATCAAAAAAAGTACTAATTATAGAGTTAAATTTGCTGTTAGATTATCCTCCTTTGTAAGAATCCTTGAGGTGAAAATAACAACATGAAATATGTAGACATTAAAATCTGCAGTGTTTCATCTTCAAACTTGGTTGATTTCGTTCATTAATTGTGACAAAGGCTCGCAAGATAAGGGAGTAGAAAAGGAAATTACACCGAACAGGACAATGTAAAATAATGTACTCGTAGATACGTATCTAGGCAAGTAGGTGTTTTGATGTCATATTGTTTTAATAAAGAAATTTTATGAATGCCATATTGTCTTTAAAATATATTTCCTAGTTTGAACGCAATAGATAATTAGATTTAGGACAAATGTATGCCAATACTTTGGTATGGAAAATTATGTATCTTCATAAAATGTAATTTTATACATCAGCGTCCGGTTAATACGGCAAAACCGGCTTACTATATAACTAACTGGTAAGCCATCTTCAGTGCTGATGAGACGAGAAACAAGTAAAATAGAAAGAGTCTTGTTAAATTATAAGTAAAACATTTTTTATTTCTTATTTAGAAATAAGCCTCTTTATATAAGGCTGCATTTAGAAAATTAGTTTCGTAATTTTTGCTTCTTTTATGACTTGAATTTTTCAATTTGGTTAAACTACAGATTCCTACATAATACAAAGAAGTTGGTTTATTTTGTAGAGGTGTGAAATTTAATTAAAAGATTAAGAAAATACTTAATTATATAATTATTTAACCTAGCTTTTTACTTTTTGTCTGTTTCCTGAGAAGACTTATGAAATCTAAACTATACAAGTCCGATTTCGATAAAATTTTGAATAAATGTTGCAAAATAACTATAAAGGGGGGGGGGCGCTATCCCTCAAAAATCTAAAACATAAAAAAGTTATTTCTTGAAACAGTTACTACGCATTTGGTTGGGAAAATGAAATCAAAGTCAATTTAAATACAAATTTAACCATTCACGACGTTTTCCCGGAAAAAATTAAGTTACTGAGAAAATATCTGTAATTACAAAGAGTGCAGAGGTTGGGTTCGATTCCTCGACGGGAGATATTATTTTTATGGTATTTTTTTTTATAAAATAATCAATAATATAATTATAAGTAATTATGGAAACTCGAAACAAACAACAATTGGAAAACTAGGCCAAGCTATTTTAGTTTAATAATTTTTGCTTCTTTCATGACTACAATTTTTCAATTTGGTAAAAATGCTGAGTCCTACATAATACAAAAAAGTTGGTTTATTTACATTCGTGTATGCCATGCATTTTTGTTTAAGTTGTATCGGACAGATTTCTTCGTTATTTACCATCTTGTCTGAATGTAATTTAATTAGTCGGTCTTTATTTAATTAACAAATGGAGTTGATTTCATACAATAGTAATACCAAAACGAATAATTTACCTCTTTTAAGAATTACATAAGTCCAAACAAGAAGTTTCTTTGATTGTGTTTGTTAATCGTCTATTTAGGAGTGTAAATGCTTAAATATAGAACTGATTAAGTTCATTAGGGTATTACTATCGAGTTGTGATTAATAATAAATAAGTATATAATAATAATAAGTAAAAAGTATATATAAATATAAAAGTATAAGTAAAAATAAGTATATCCATAATAATAACTAACAAGACAAATTATCTTCTAATAATATGTTAAAATTTCTTTTATAGCATTTCAAGGATAAGTATTCAAGTATACTTACCAATTTAATTTTTTTTTTTTTTTTTACGTTAATTTTAAATTAGATTCTTATTAATTTTAATCTTTTTAATAGAATAAACTGATATTACATTCAATTTTCTTATAACATTTTTTTAGTGTAAATAAAAGAAGCTGTTATTTTTGCCTCATTATTTACGGTGGCGTTACAGTTAAGCTAATAATTGGACATTAAAAATCCAGATTAAAGCGCCGTAAACCCTTTGAGATAGGATACTTGAGTCAATATGTTGATACCACAAAAAATAAGCCATTGTGATATGAGGTAAAAAACCGTGAAGGTCTTTCATATATAATCTTTATTCATTTTCTGTATAAACACATCTTTTGTAAAGATTCGCTTAAAACCGTGCTCAATGACGTTATTTTTTAAAAAATAGATACGTAAGTCTAGTAGCAGTTACTTGAATGATATTTCACATATTTTGTCATTCAAAATTTTAACGAGAACTTTTCGAGTACAAAGCAAGATCTTGTTGACTATTGATTAAATCGACCTTGCCATAAAGTAGGTAAAAGTCATGTTCCCTAATGTGAACAAAGCTTTTTACTCAATACATTATTTTAATAGGCTTTTTAAGTTTATTAAAGTTGTAATTAAATGTAGAAAACACACATTTTCTAATTCATACATTATACTTAAGTGTAGGATATCGGTAGTGTATAGGATGAATAATTTTGAATCATATTGACCCTGTTTAAGTGATTTAAATGCTGTTTTGAATCATATTGATCATTTAACTGCTGATCAATATAGTTGATTTCATCATTTAACTGCTGATAAAAATAATTGATTTAATCATTTAACTGCTGATCAGCATTAATTGAATGCTAATCAATATAACCCATTGATTATCATAACTTAGCCGACTTTTCAAAGTTTGAAGGCTACCACGGTTGGAATAAAAATGTAACTGAAAATAAAAGTTCTTGGGATATCAGTGTCAACACAAACTGATACCATGAATTCCATTGAAGATGCTATTAGCATTAGTAACAAAACTTCAGCCACACACTGACTCTAAAAGGCTCACCACCAAAACAACAGATCTTAATTTATCTGACTCAGTTTACCGATTTAAGAGTTAACAGCTGACCAATATATCTATTGATCAATATATCTATATTGATTGATACAACTGCTTGACTTAGTTAATCGATTATTAAAACAAATAATTTAGCTACTCGTAAGTTTTCGATAACACTATTAGACATGAGATCCTCAAGTTAATCATGTCTTCACAGCTCAACAGAAATTTGATTCTAGTCTATAATTTAATTAAATTTATTTGTTCCTTGTGTCCACTATTAGAGCATGTTTAATTATGCTTTTGTTCTAATTAGTTTTTTTTTTTTTTACCAATTCCTATTTATAATCCTAAAATTATCTTTTTTATTTATAATTTTTCATTTTATCCCGCTTAATAGTTATTTATAGAATAATTAAATAAAATAAAGAAAAAATCGTAGTAAATGAATTACAAAAAAAAAAAAAAAAATGAAGAGTTATTTCTCCTTTCTTTCTCTTATACTTGGCTGATCCTTAAAATCGTAGATTCCAAAAAAAAAGGACGAAGAATAAAAGACTTTAATAAGGATAATTTAATGATAACGTAGAAAAGAGATGGATGAAGGAAGCAGGATTAAGAAGCGTGAACCATTACAACTGTGATAATCTTTCCTTTTCGCTCATGTGCTCGAAATTATGGGCAATTCCGTGCCCATGAACCGTACTTCCTTAATTTGATCCTCATACAGTTCTTAAAGATGAACCATATATAATATATAGTTCATGAGAACACTATAGCGGGACTTTTTCTTTAACTAGTGCTTATTCAACAGGACTTTAATCCTTGAAGACTGGTTTAAAAAAAAGAAAATCACGGGTAAAAATTTCATTATCTTTGAAATATTACTCAACTAAGATTCAATCATTTTATTTTTATTAATCTTTTATGATTAAAGATTATTATCTATAACTACTGATGTTCATTACGAAGATTTCGTTATTAGTCATTTGTTATTGTTGTGTCCTGTTCGAAGTTAGCTTTTCATAAGTTTACTGATGAGCTATCTTTAAGAAATTCCTTGGACGAACAGAATGATTATAAGAATCTGTGATCTATCTCCTTCTTAAGTTTCTATCCACTCTGACACTTAACTTCAGAGATACCGTCATGGTTTGATAATAGACAGAGCTGATCTCAGACTGATTCATTAATCAGAGAACCGTGACAGACAAACTGACTATGACTTAAGTTGAAATTCGTGATAGAATTACTTGAGAATTGTTTTTTTTTTTTTTTTGCTGGAATTTTATGCTCTACGTGTTTATTTGATTTTTAAATTGAAATTATGCAATACGCAATAATCATAGTTTAAAATAGCATTACAAAAATAAAAATCTATCGGATACTATATGCGCACATATTTTTACCATACATTTTTAATGTCTCCAGTGTTTGTCGTCAATTTAGTAATTTAAAAAAAAATCTTAGTTAAATAAATGGTAAATAAAATAACAAAATAGTAAAAGGGGATGGGGCAAAATTTATATGTTTTTTGAATAAATGGCATGAAAAATTAAACCCTTTCCACAAGTATTATATATTTATGTTGTCTACTCTTCAATACCTTTCATTTGATACCCCACTCAAAGTTATTGAAACCGTACTACAGTGTGACAGACAGACAGAGAATAGAACGAGACTATAAGGGTTTCTTTTTTTGGTTTTACCAACGAAATCCTAAAAATGAGTTGTTAGTAATTAATAATTTATTAATCAATTAACTATTTAAAGATTTATAAATGATATTAGACCCAATTATAGAGTTTAAGTTCGTCAATTTACATATTTTTTCGATTATAATTTAAAGGTAAAAAAAGCAGACGAAAGCGGTTTTAATCCAACTATTGCCTTTGATGATTAAAATGATGGGAAGTTTGTTGGATTGTACTAGTTAGAACTTAAAGATTGGTCCATCAACTGGATTCCCATGATATTGTTGCTAAGCCGGTTCCTAACGGAATCTTTAGGAATATGAGAGGTAAATGTTTGTATGCATCTCATTAATATAGACAGCTTTTAACTAACCAGGGTCTTCTTCAGCTAAAGCCTTAATTCCACTAAATAATACACTTGCTTCTTTTCCTCAAAACTCACTCTCTTTCATATCTAGGTCACTAGGTGTAAAAAAAAATTATAATAATACAGATAAAAAATAACTATAAATTATCAAATTTATTATTAAAAAGGGGTTTATTACAAAAACCCTTCAGGGGTTTAGTATAAAAGGGGCTTAAACTATTAAACTAAAACAGAATGTGGAAAATTGCACTGAAGAAGGAGATTTTGATTCGAAGCTATCGATCTCAAATTGGTCGTGCTTGCAGACCGAATTCAATACCTTCGAATTACTGTCTATAAGATTAGAGTTGGCACAATCGAAGGCGGGAAACAACAAACGTGGAGGTAGTTTTGGGGTTATAAAAAGGGAAAATCGGTGTTGCCATGTTATATATTTTTTTTTGTGGAACAGGGGTAGAGTAGAGCATTTTTTTTCTGAGTTTGCATTCTACATAGGGGATCAATAAAATCGTTTCCCTCAAAATGTTTCCGCCTTTTTATTGTGCCAACTCTAATCTTATAGACTTGTAAAATCTCCTTCTTCAGTGAAATAACAACAGGTGGTTGTTTACTTAACAAGTCCGGGTTCATTTCCCATAGTGATCATATTTATATTAATTCAATACATCAGAAACTAGAGTTTTACCGGAATAATGACTTCATAATAAAAAAAATTGGGGAAACTACACGGCTTATTCCGATTTACTAATAGTAAATAGAAATTATTTACTTTATATTTTTTTTTTATAATTACTAAAGGATTATTTATTTAATAATAAAATTGGCATTTAAATGGACCATGTTATAGATATTTTTAAAAAATAAATATTCAAAGCAGTTGTTGGCGGCGCCCGCAAATTTAGAGTTAACATTTATTTTTCGTTATAACCTGGTTGGTGGTATGAATTTTCGGCAAATCTACGTCACTTTTAGTTATCGCAATCAGTATTTAGCCTCTATACACGCGTTTGCATATAGGCAACATATGACAAACGAGTAATTATACAGACGACAGATGAATGATCATTGAAATTTTGGACTCAGGGGACCTTAAAGCGTGTAAATCCATTAAAATTTTAAAATCGAATCTTTGCGTTATCACACTCCTTTTGCTTTATATATAAAGTATAATATTAGTACAAGTATAATAGATAAAATTGTTAGTAGTATACAAATCGAATTGATATTATGTGTTTCTATTTCTTTGCCAATCCAGTTTATTAGGTAATAATTGTTCTCACGTTTCATGCATCTATGCGTTGTAGCTGCGTTGTACCTCTGTATAACAAGGTCATTGAGTGGAAATTATTCATTCGTTTTAATTTTAATCAGTGTAATAACTGGAAACTAAAATAATGATAATAATAATTAAACAAAAGATGTATAAATAGTCATTCCAGACTATTTTATTATCTATATAATCTCTGTAAACTATAATTATTTTTATTAAGTCCTGATTAACAACAGTACCTAGGTCATTGCAGGTCAATAAAAACACGCATTTTATAAATCTATCGATGTTATCAATAGGAGCAATAACAAATACTAAATGCTTATCACTTTATCATGCTATTATTCATTACATGAATTATAATTCATCAATATCAATCTATGCGTCAGAATATGTTTCGTACAAACCGGAATTGATCAATTTCAATATGCTGTTATTCTTTCAATTAAATATTAAAACGAATATTAATTCCTCCACTTCACCTATTATTCCTTTTATAAACATCTATCTATACCATATACATTTTTAAAAAAATAAATCAAGTAATTTCGGATCTGCAGATCTTCACACAGACCAGATATAAAGTTTTTTTTAATACCCAATTTTAATACAATAGTTATTTAAATATTATCTTCAAAGTGAGTGTATTATGAGATATTACAGGAATAGGAAGTGGCCAAACGAGTACGTAAAAGTTGCCGGCATTGAATGATGTCAATTAAATTTAATTTTAACATTTAAAAATCATTTTAATATGAAATAATATTAAATAAAATTTTATGATAATCCTTTATACTTTATATCATAGGTTTGACAACTATATATTTTAGTAGTGCATAACTATTACAAATAATTATTTTTTATTGAACTTTTGTTGATTTATATTTATCTATATTACCTAATTTTGTGTAGAAAAAAGAAAATATTGATTTTCAATACCTTATATAATCAGCATTCACAATGATTATTAATTAAGGTTATATTCCTGCAAGTCTATGTTAGTAAATTAATTATAATCATTATTAAGAAAAAAAGTTCATAGTTGACGGGGTTACTAGATTGAAATTTTAAATATAATTCATCTACATTAATCAATTCAAACAGTCTATGACTATATACTAACTAATTCTAAAATGCAGCCTACTTAAATACGAATTTAACTATATGTAAGTCTTAGTAAAACAATATCTCTCTTGGAAAACACAAAGTTTGGAAGACTGGAAAAAAAGAATTTTTACGAAATATTAACAAAGTGCATTATTTTGCTAGAAAATATTGTTCAATGAGATCATTTATTTCCTATTATGAAATCTTTTGATTATGACAGTCTGGTCAAAACTAGTAAACAGCAAGTGACATTATAATATAAAATTTCAGTATAGGATTATTTCACATAATAAACCACAAAAATAGAAAAAAGGAACTTTAAAAAAATGACATATTGATATGAGAATCCTTTATTCCTATCTACAAAGGATATCATTTAATAAGTAGTTTATATATNGTACAAATCTTGCAATCGATTTTTAACTAACTTCCCGAGTATCTACACATTTGAAACTTTTAAAATAGCTCAGAACACGATGACAATGCATTATTTTAATACTTTTATCCATCTTTCAGCAAAATTTAATTCGATATATATATATATATAAAGATGCGGTGAGTATTGAAGATACGTGAGTGCATAAAATATCGTGAGAATATACACATACATAATAAATCCTGACACTGACATGTTCACAAGCTTAATTGTCATTAACCTACATTTTTATAGTGTACTCATTAATAAAAATTATGATTTTATATAATTCTTGCTATAGTAATCTAAATGAACGTTATTGCTGTAAATATGATGCATTTTAAATTTAAATTCAGTATGGTGTCTCACATTGTAAGGTCGACGTCCTTTGAATGAATACATTGGGTTAATGTTACCGTTAGCAAAGTTAAGGAGCTATGAGCGAGTAGTCATTTTAATGGTTGACCGCTTAGTTTAAGCACGTGGCTTTGTAAAAACAGTGTCACGGTTGGATCACACACATTATATTATATTTCAATTTAAAGAGGAAGCTAATATATAAGGTGCGCACAAAAGATCCCATATCATTCTATCAAATACATTAAACTTCGATCGGAAAATAATAAAATAATAATGTAAGAAAGATTCGGTATTATCGAGGTAATATAAGCGTTGGATCTCAATAAATTAAGATATAAGCAATCATTTCGTAATGGTTCGTCACACAATCATGAACAAAAAATATATTTGGTTAAAGCTGTTTTAATATAGTATTTAATATTGTTTAGGGATTGTAATAATCATGAGGTTTTCGTATCATCGCAATCTTGGACCTGAAACTATGATCTTAACATCAACATATCTGCTTCAAATCCCAAAGAAGTAGGATATTTCACGCTTTGATGGTCACTTCGAGAAGATGTGGCAAGCAAGCCGATTCCTTTGTCGTGTAATGTTTTAATGTTAGGTGCATCGAGCCGTAAAAGAAACAGCAAAATACTTCACTTATAGTGTTTTTTTTTTGTAGTTATTGACTGCTATTAATATTAATAAGTTTAATCTTCAAATGTTTAAAAAAAAAACCTTCTGATCATTCAATTGGTAATCTTAAATTACCAACTAATAGTCCAAGAGATAGCGTGCAAAAAAGTGTCTGACTAATATCAAGCTAGAATTTTGTGTATAAGCAAATTTTTTGGCGCCTATTAAGAATATGCGGTAGGCAAAGTTTGTTTAAGGGACATATTTTGGCAATAGGAATTTGAAATAAACAAACCGGTGGAGAGCGGCAATGTTCTGCCCTTTTTGGTGGACAATGTGATTTTTATGATCCTGACGTGGCCACTCTCCAGCGGTTTGTTTTTTTCAAATGCCTATTGCCAAGCTATGTCTCGTAGACGAACTTAACCAATCACATATTCTTGAAAGGCACCAAAACATTTACTTATACACAAAATTCGAGCTTGATGTTAGTCAGACACTTTTTTGCACGCTATTGGACTATAAACAGATGGTAAACATTTTATCATGAAAAAATATTCATTCAATTTTTTTTTAATTTTTCATTTTTGGGTGGGAAATTCGGTTCTCATAACTTGACGTACTTAGTACAGTTATGACATTCCATCATGGAAGTTAAAGGAGAAAAGAGAAGAGAATACGTGAAGAAGAAACTGAGTACGAGACTAGTGAAAGCTCGTCAAACTACGGTACAGAGACGAGCTACCTTCAAGCTAAATAGAAATCTAACAGAATAAAAAAAATAAACAAGCCGTAGAGACCATAAAGACGTGAGAGAAATAACAACCTAAGAGGAGATGTGAGAATCACACTTAACAAGAATAAATATACGTAGCAAGCTGTCATCAAAAAGATATCGTAGAGAGATGAAAACAAAATATCAAGTACAAAAAAATGTAAGTAAAGATGTTCTATAGCTGCTCTAATATGAAACATTGAGTAGAAGAACATAGAGATAATGGGCTACACCAAAATTAAAGTTAAAATAGATACATATAAAAATTAAGATGAAGAACTGCCCAAAAAGAAAAATATAATTTTTTTTATTGGGTGGGAAATTCATTTATGAAGAGTAGCACTAAAAAAAAATGTATATAACATATTAAAAGAACGCAGAGAGACTAGCTATTCCTAGTTAATTTCTAATCAGAAATATAATGTAGAATAGGAGAGAATCAATCTGAAGTAGATCAAAGAAAGGGAGAGAATCAAGCTGAAAGAAAACTACATAAGATTTGCAATCTAAAGCAGAACACAGAGGTGAAAAAATAGGTTTGAAGCTATTTTAGCATAATTTCTATAGCTGGAAATCCGATAAGTAGTCGCAGGACACTGCATATTGTTATTTTGACAAATATGTATTTTAATTTACCTTTACGTGTTTATATACATATAATTTTTTTTTTTTACGTGCTTCTTTTAAAAGGATGATAACGGTGTGACATCGTGACCTTTTCTTCGCCAACTAACAGACTCTATTATACGGACATTATAATTTTTTTGGGACAATTCTATACAGTATTACACTATTATAGATTTATAAAGAAGAAAGCGTGAAAACGGTGACAAGAATAGCAAGATAGTGAAAAAAATAGAGTAATTTGAATTCATTTTCGTTTCACTTTCTTTTATTACCAACAACAATATCGATATACGTGTTAAAAAATAAAATAATTGGGCTATTTAAATTAATATTTTACTACATTTTATTAGCTTGCTTTCTTGTTAGTTTGTTTGTTTGTCCAGTACAAATCCTGCAATCGATTTTTAACTAACTTCCTGAGTATCTACACATTTGAAACTTTTAAAATAGCTCAGAACACGATGACAATGCATTATTTTAATACTTTTATCCATCTTTCAGCAAAATTTAATTCGTTTTCAGCAAATTGTGCTGTAGTCCAAAGTTATTTTATTTGTTTTGGCATGTCCCACATTTACAATCTTCATTTTGACAGGTTTCAAATTTATGATTTATGACAGAAAATTTAAAAACGTGGTATATAAAAGTTCTTTTTATCTTGCAATTATAATTTATTTATGTCTAAAAGTTAAATTTTATCCATTTATTAGTAGAAAGTATAGAAGTAAAACATATTATTTTGGTATGAATATACTTTTGATCACAAGAAAAGTAATATGTAAATGAAATATTCCAGCAGGAAAAAGTGGATATTTTAGAATTAAAGATAAAACTTATTTAAAATAAATAAAATATAATAAATATGAGGCAATATATATTATAATTCAATTGAAATCGCTTGTTATAATAAATTATATGGAAAGCAATTACACCCACGCATCTGGCTAATGATTGTATGGAGTTACAGAAGGAGATATTACAGTTAATTTGTCCAGTTATTTATGTGTTTTTCTTTTGAGTACAAAGACCTTGGATAATGTAGAAATGAGAGAGAACTATGGCTAAAAGAATGGTGGGAGAAGAAGATGGTGAGGTAAGGGCGAAAGGATTCATAATGTTATGTATAGGAATGCAGAATAGAAGGACCTGCAAGACATGGGTACAAGAGTGGGGAGGTCCTGCAAGCCTTCTCTTATATCCTGACTCTGGAAGAACTTCTGATTCCTGTTCCAAGGACATGGCAGGATATGGTCTGGGTGGATGGAAGACAATCCTCTAGTTTATTACCTTGTTCGGCGCTCTAAGACAATCAAACTATAAACTTTAGCACAAAAGGTCCATTCTTTCCTTTTGTATCCTTCAGTGAATATAAACTAGCATATCCTTTTATTACTAAATCCTCATCGAGTATCGGGTACCTCATACAATGTACCATTTAAATATAAAAAAAAAAAAAACTTTGAAAACTATACTTGAAAAAAGCTATTAAAAGATATAAGATTTTTTTATCAGATAAATTAAGTTCCGAAAAATTAACTTCTATCAAAAATTAAATAAACGATTGCCTTTCAATGTTCTGAAGGGATCATAACATTATATTTTACCATGTGAATTACGGAAATTAAATTAAACGTTTGAAGATATGATCAATCAGTCAGTGATTAACCGATGTTTGTGGGAAACAATTTTTTGCCATCCGTATCCGTAAACCCACAAATTTCTTTAATTTTATTTTCTTTACTAATCCTCGATACTAAACTCCTTTCTTTACTAATCTCCTTTCGAAACTAATCGAATAAGATTAACAAATGTAAAGGAAAAATAATTAATATAAAAATTCCATTTTTTAAAACTGGTCTTATGTACAATTTTTTTTTTTTTTTTTTCTGTATTCTTCACCTTAGTTGTTTCTATGTGCAAAATTTGGGGAAGATTGAATGACGGGAAGTGGTTCAAAATTGGGGTAATAGGTGTGCGATGAAACTTAAAAAGCAAATAAATTGGACGCCATTTTGTTTTTTTATTTTTTTATTTTGGTTTCTGTATTCTTCACCTTAGTTGTATCTATGTTCAAAATTTGGGGAAGATTGAATGACGGTAAGTGGTTCAAAATTGGGGTAATAGGTGTGCGATGAAACTTACAAAGCAAAGTAATATAAGACCAGTAAGAATGAAGTTCACCGTTTTTGAGAAATTGTTCCTGCAATGAAAAAAAATGGTTCTAATTCGAACATCCATATTCCTCTGATTTTTATATATTATATTTCCTCAACTCGAGTAATTGAAAAATTTTTAAAACTAATTAATAAATTGTTGTAAAAATTCCTTAAAACTGTCTAGATAGAAAACAATAAACCAAAATGAAGTCATTTTCCTAAGTAAAATCTACAGTTTCCGAAATAATGGTGACAAATGAAAGAATGAAAAACATCGCAATAACAATTTCCATGGGAAAATGTGTTAGATACATTTTATGATTTATCTACGATTTATTTGTTTATTGTGGTTTAGATAGAAATTAATTAAATCTATTTTAAAATTGCTTTAAAAAATTAGAACCAATTCGGGAGGTACCAATAGAAATGATATGGAACTAGATTCCAAGATATTTCAATACAGGAAAAGGTTTATTCAATGTAAAAGTGAATAAAATATCAATTTAGTAATACTAAAACGTAAGCTAAATTGATTTTTAAAAAATAAGAAAAATTACCATATACTTTCTAATATAAGAAATACTAGAAGTGCTAATGGATAATAAATATAAATAAGAATAAGGTATTAACTGTAGGCATGTCTCTAAGGACACGTGACAGTGATAGCGTGCAGTATTTCGGTTTGTCCAGACCAGTTAGAGTATTAATGACCCTGACATTTCCCTTCTTATTAATACCACTTCACCAAACACATTAAACTAAAATCACTTCATATATTATTATTCATAGGAAATAATTCTACAACCGATACGTGTTCCCGGTTTGATACATAAGAAATAATAAGCATTTCTACAACCGATGATACGTGTTCCCGTGGGGTGTAATTCATTTTTATAGAGTTTTAAAATGTTTAAATATACCAAAATTATACAGATTCGTGAATAGTTAATAACCCCTCTTTGGGTCATCTTCAAGATGAAAACCACATTAATTGTCAGTAACTACATTAAATCTGACATATTTCGTAATTTAATACTTACTTAAATTGCTTCCTGTATTTGAAATACATATAATCCAAATACATTTATATACCTGACTAGAAGATAACTAACTCATCTTGTTGTACTCAAAGTTCTGTTTTAATCTAACCTTGGTTTCAGTCATAAGGGTAGTCATATGTTAAATAATTATATACTTGCAGATTGTTTAAAATTCGTAGTTATTCTGTTTTAGACATTACTCTACTATTAATAGTGACAGAAATAGAATAACTATTAAATTTCATCCCAACATATTGAATCCAAACTGTAAGTATATAATTATTTAACATCCAAAAGAGCCTCAAATATTTCCAACATCATGACTACTCCTGCAACTGAAACTGAATTATTTCAGGGAAGAACGATAACCAACAACAAGAAAAAGATGTAGTATCTTCTAGGTAGGTACATATTTATAATCAAAATATTGAAAACAATTTAATTATGCCATAATTTACAAATGCTATAGCAAATTAACTGTAGTTACTGACAATAAATATGGTTTTTAGCTTGAAGATGACCCTCAAAGAGGGGTCAATTTATGAAACAAGTAATCTTTTTAATATTTCCTTGAGACCTTATAATATCAATAGGATTAATTTATTAATTTGCTAATATTGCGAACAAAGCGAAATTTCAAAATAAATAAGTGATTCTTAGAGAAGGAGAAACTAAATTCAACAATAGTTCTTAGTAACTTATGTGCATTTTTAATTTTTTATGTGTTATAAGGAAATCATAATATATTAATAATATAATATATTACTTAGTACATGTAGAGGGTTATATTTGTGTTGTCAATTTTTAATAAAATTGTATTATTTTTTAATGTTTGTAATCTCAATTTAAGTAAAGCTACAGGATCAAATTTAAAAAGAATTTAATGCACAAATGGCCAACACCGCATCTTTTCAGTTATATTATTTGTTTTTTTAGTTATAATGCATTTTGATGCAAAATGCAGAAATATTTCGATATATCTCAACAACAAGGTCAATAAGATACGTGTTAAAATATATTTGTTTGATGGAAATGTGATATAGAATCACACCCTACTCTGTGTTCCTGTATTATGAAACAATTCATTTCAAACCCGATATCTTACTTCTTATGTACTTAAATATATATTTGAAATGTTCATAATCTATAATACTAGATATTAAAATATTTCATTTCTAACGTATAAAAAAATCAATTGAAATGATAAAGATTGTAAAATTGAAAGCTTGTTTTATTATTTAAAAATAAATCAAATACATAGTGTAATGAGTAATTATTTGAGTGAAGAAAGCACAAGATAAGTTCGGACCCCCCGCAGAGACTGGGTCAGTTGACCAAACCAGTGTATATACAATGCCCTGGACCATTTAACCTAGAGCTAACCATGGGAAGTAAATACAAAATTCCAACACAGTTCAGAAGCAATTCACGAGTATGGGAATCAAAGCCTTGCTACAGCCTTTATATCAAGTACAATGTAAATATCAGTTCCCATAATCATATAGTTCAAAGAATGGAAAATTATTCAAGTAATAATAGTAAAATACAATAAGTGCCCCGTAAAAATAATAGTGTGTACGCATGACGCATGTAGGAGATGAAGCAATGTGTGTTGAAGGTTGAAATTAGTGATTATCTGATAGCTTACATTAAAACACTATTGAAATTTCATCAATATGATAAGAGTTTTACAAAATACTGATGTTAAAAAAAAAATTAGTGGAAAGATTTACAGACTGACAGGCAGAAAAAAATACGAGGCCAAAAATGTTCTCTTATCTCTAAAACTCTTTTCAGTTAAGAAAAATTTGGAATTTGGTGACAAAAAAAATCGGTCTTTAGAATTATCATAATGCATCTATTACAAAAGAAGAAATATATATTTATAAAAAAAACTCACCATTTTGACATGTGAACAATTTACTCGCTCCGGAAGATCCCTGTAACAAATAATAAACAAAAAATTATTTTCTATCTGAATCAGTCTTTTAAGATTATATCAGATTATAAGTCTTTTAAGATTATATATGAATCAGTCTTTTAGAGATTATATTCCAAATTGACTGAAATTCATTTAGACGTATATATTTCATAATTGATTTTAATACGTCTACCAGAAAAAAAATTATAATAGTAATCTGCCTGAAAAAAATTTACAATTTGTATCATGTTACATGGTATATACAAGCATATATTTTTTTATCAACACCCAATTTCTGCCATATTTGTTATTTGAAATTTTGTAATAATAGTTACATATTATTTTCCTAATCTTCAAAACGTTATACAACATGTCATGCAGGGGTTTTATGCAAATACGTCTTTTTTATGCCAGCAGACCATTACAGTAATTTTAAAAAATCCGAAGTCCCTAAAATTATGAACTAAATAGGCTCATTCAATTAAAGAGACGGGGGTAAACACAGATCCAAATAAATCCGTAAGGGAAAACGCGGGAATCTATATTTTAATTTCTGCTGCTAGAGGGTCATAGATTAGTTCAGATGAAGAGTAATGGTAATTGAATTACAGATAATAAAGGATCATTATTCCAATCTAGACTTTGAAGCTCATGTAATATAATTTACGTTTTATGAAATAGTCTCAAAAGGTAAGTAAAATTTCCCAGTTATTTCAAAATCTTTTTAAATGAAATAGCTTAACTTCATTTAAGATTTCAACATTTTTAAAGTTGATCTCATCTAGGGATTAAAGATAAAGCAAAGTGAGCTGTATTTAAACATTTATTTTAATTGACATTGTGAAAATCCTACATTCATTGCGACTAAAAGACATTTCCTAACGACAATTGCTATAATTTACTTAGGAAATAATCTTTTTAAAAAATAAATAAATAATGTATTAGTGTATTTAAGATTACAGGTCTCATGAGAAGCACCTATATTCATAAAAGACAAATATTTCATATCATTGGACTGATAATTCACACTATTTACTGATTACTGTAACTCTATAATGAACAAAACATAAAATTTGGTTCACACGTATCGTAAAAAGTTCACGGAGAGTTACGTACATAAAAAATCCGAACAATTCTCTCTATATTTCGTCACAGGACAGAAATGTCTTGAAATTATGTGTTTTTCACCCACATAAATGTCTTTAAAACGGTTAGTCTTTATTGTCTTACGATATAAAATACCATTAGATTCAAGATAAATAAATCGATTACTACAATGTATATATTTATATTTATAAAAAAAAGTAATGCAATAAACCTAGTATTAAACAACCTCCGCAGTTTTTTTTTTCTCATGATCATTTTGATTTTACTGGTCTCTACTTTTGTGTGACATCATCTGTATCAGATTTTTCCCGGGAAAGCACCTTAAATGATGATTGATTGGTATTTATATATATTGCATGATGATGAAACCATATAATTTCATTGGTCTATATTTATATGGATACATTAATAATTTTTTATACAATAATAAGATGTCTTAAAAGACGCATAAAAGTCCAATAATAAGACGAATGGCCACTTGAAATTTGGATCTTGTTTGATTCGCTTAAGGTAGATCCCACTTATTTATATAAAGAGTAAATAATGATTGTTCGAAGACGTTTGAAATTAATATGGTACCATTTGTAGGCTACTTTATTTTTTTTTTATAATCGGATGGGTACATAAAGATTTATAATAAGTATAGTTTTGATTCCTATTGGGGTCACACTTATGTTTTTCTCTAAATAATATAAATTTTAACTACAAATAAAAATGTTATACACATTTAAATTTATTAAGTCAAGGTGTACTTAACATCAAAATATTATTATAAAAAAGTGAAAAGAAAACATTGAAAATTATTATTAAACAGTAGCATAATAATAGTGTTATTTTGTTCTAACAATATTGATACATACTTTTATAACGAAATATCCCTATAAATTATGGTACTATTACTGCGTGGCGTTTTTTTTTTTTTTGTGTTTGCAAAATTGCGTGAATGTAGTGTGTTTAAAGATTTTTGACTTCGTTTGTGTTACTTTATATTAAAAAAATTAAAATTCGTAGTAAGAAAGTTAATATGTTTTTAGTATTTATGAATGAAATAAAGAATCTCAGGTTATGTTTTGGGTTTTTTTGTTTATTTCATTATTAATGATGTTATTATTCAGATTATTTTGTTTTTCATTACCTTATAATATATATTTTTTTTAAAACATCCATGAGAATGTAATATATAAATATGTATAATATATATTTTTACTTTAAACATCTGAGATTGTCTGACTAATTAATTAATTGTCTACCAAGTACTTTGATTCAACTGTTAGGTTAGTTTTTGGTTAAATGCAAATAAGTGCTTCGATATCATGTTATGATTTTTTTTTTTTTTTTTTTTCATCTTAAACATGAAACATGCAGGAAAGTGTGGAAAAATGTATTAGTTTTATTATTACAGCATCAAAGTACCGCTGTTTAGGAGTACTCCATTGTATTAAGTTAATTAAAATATCCAGACAAAGTTTTTGTAATTATTATATGTACAAATGATTGCATCTGTTGTTTTAATTTAATTTAAAGCTTATTATCAGTCGGAGTTTAATTTAAAACTTATTTACTCATGGTAAACACTGTCTAAGAGTATGAGCTTGACTATAAGTAGTTATAATAAAACCCACTATGACCTAAAAGTTTAGGGAATTCATTAGCTATTAAGTACAGCACAAAATCCACCATGAGGGAAATGTTTAGGTTAGGTTGAAGGTTAGAATGTAGTACGTCACGAAATCTAACACGTCTGAAATGTTTAAGTTATGTTGAAGGTTAAAATGTAGTACGTCACGAAATCCAACACGACTGAAATGTTTAGGTTAGGTTGAAGGTTAGAATGTAGTAAGTCACGAAATTTAACACGACTGAAATGTTTAGGTTAGGTTGAAGGTTAAAATGTAGTACGTCACGAAATCCAACACGACTGAAATGTTTAGGTTAGGTTGAAGGTTAGAAATCCGCACATCGGTGGTTAGTTAGCTGTATTTAATCGACTATCATATGCTGCCTAAATTTTTTGAGCTATTGAAATTTATCAATTCTTACATTTCCAACTTATCTAATTATGACATGAAACTGATTAATTTATAACTTCAGCCACAATTCTTTTACTTTCTTTTAAATGTTCTATAACATTATCAACAATAGCTTTATAAAATAACGACAACAGTTCTTAACCTTATTTAAGGTGACGCTTACGTTGTTAAAAAAAAAAAAAAAAAAAAAAAAAAAAAAAAACTTCTTAACGTTTCAAAAACATCGTGAGAAAAAATCTATTCGATTAAAATCAATAATATAATGAATCCTTATTGGTTAATTATATTTCATTTTTATAAACACATGATTGGCTAAAATATTGCGTTCCCATAAAACAATAAGTGTCTTTTATTTAAGCAATAACCATCGCCATTTTATCTTTTTATTTTTAAAAAAAAAAAACCTTCATTTTAAATTTTTTATTGTATCCTTTCTTCTATAAAATTTATAAAGAGATAATTGAAAGAAATATTTGGAGGTCGATCAATTACTCAGTTAGGTCAAAAAAAATAAATTTGTATTAGAGAAGAGATAAAAGGTATTATTAGTACTTTTTACTTGAGATGTAATAAAAACTATAAAAGCGATATTAAAATGTAATTGATAGACAAAAACAAAGCTTCCTTTCTGTGATTTATTTTAGGTAATTAATAGAGATATGTGTTATCTGACAGTTCATGGAGACTTTAAATAAGAGTTATACATTATATTTAAACTGTTTTCAAAAGTGAAGAAACAAAAAATGAAAAATTATAATTATTTAGTTCTTTATTGGTATAAACATTTAATTTTTGTTTTATAATTTTAAGCCGGGTTTACACGGGTAGAGTAAACAGGAGAGTAGAGTAGCGAGTACATTGCACTCTACTTCCCACTCTACCAATTTTACTCGCCACTACTCTACTGAGCGTTTTTTCGGGTTTCTACTGGTAGAGTTACTCTACTCGCTACTCTACTCTCCTGTTTACTCTACCCGTGTAAACCCGGCTTTATACAGTAAGATTTACTAAAGTTTCGAATTTGACAGGGCGGGAAAATCCGTCGGGAGCCAATGAGAAGTCAGGATTTTGAATTTTAGAAGGTAGGGCCAACTAGGCAAACAAAAATGTCACCGGCCCCGCCCCTCCTACAAGCCTAGTGGCATTATTTATTATTTTTTTCATCATTTAGGTTGGCCAATCTGAGTGTCAAAAGTCAAAACTTTAGTAAATCTTACTGTAGTTAGTTGTTTTGAAGGGGTTCAGTGTAACCGTGATATTTAAGTCACCTGCCAGTTCTGCTAGGCTATCTTATGAAGTCCTGGATTAATTTCACGCTTAGACACTTTAAATTAAATGGCTTACCACTGATAACACCAAATGTGCTTCGACCATTGGTGTGTGATGAGGCTTTATGTCTATGCCAATATAAGAGCGTTTTATTTCAAAATTTCATGATAAAAGGCGTTGTAAGCAGGTCTCAAATTCAAGGCTTAATTGCTACGTTCAAACAAATAGTTCGTCCTCACAATTCAATTACTTGCTCAATGATACTTTTATTTATAAAGTCCAGTTAGTTTAATTAAAGTAAGCTAGTTTTGGAATGAGCTTGGAATGCCAAGGTCCTCTATTAAGCAGGAATAAGTCAGTAGTTTAATCACTCTCCTCCGTATAACAGGTTAGTTACAGTATTAAAAGCTTTGTGAAATAGTCAACATATTATAACCTTGTCTAAACTTGTCATTTCTACTACATACATGAATACAAGGCGTGGCTTAAATACCATTCGACACAAACCTCTTCTGTTATCTTCATCTGAACCATTTTATATTATATTAACAATAGATTCTCAAGATGAATAGATCTCTCTGATAAGGTAAGGAACAGAGGTAATCTTGGGAGGTCTACCTTCTTAAGTATTTTGAGACAGTACTCACTATCGTAAAGTGCACCTAATGCTACATCTAGATAACATTTTGTTAAAAGGAATTTAGTGGATTTGAGAATCAAATATTCACTAAGTTTGTTGGTTGGAAATATAAGAACGAAATTTAGAGGTAGAATATATTATATCTTAGAGTAATATAGAGAGATAATATGTTAATGATCTTAAAATATAGAGTATAATATCAAACCATTTCACCTACGCGGACTCATACATCATCAAAGAAAACTACCTTTTGTGTTCTCTAGCCTCCGAGCCACCCAGGCCCCCACCTTTTGTGTTCAGTGATCTTGCTTCCACTGATTCCGAGATTAAGTTATGAAAAGGTGGCTGAGAAATACTTTCATACTTATATAAAGGTCTATAAGACCGTCTAAAATTTAAATGTTAGATTGAAAAATTCTCTTTTAGATCATGTTTATGCCATTATAAATGAATTATGTCAAAATGTTTATGGTTCTAATACAAATAGTTGAAATATGTGATATGTGGCATCAAACATTATAGCTTACCATCATGAATTAAAATGAGGAATCAGAAGAAATACAATAGAAAGTTAGGTTATTCTATAAAGATTTCCAAGATTTAGTGATGAATAGATTTGCAATGGGACTTGGCTACAAACATCCTTAAATCCTTTAAACTACAAACGTTTTTCAGAATGACTTATCTAAAAATCCTTTCTAAGGCCCCATGCACAATCAAACATTTTGTGCAAACATCATGTTTTACGCAAAAATCAAACAGCCCCATACACAGTCAAAATGTTTGAGCAAGCATTTTGATTTGACCGTGTATCCGCCTTAAGCTATGGTCCGCAACATTAATGAAGCAAGTTTTCTGGCATCAGATACTGATATTCTGTGGCAAAATTCGTGATTCTAGGTTGTGTAAAATCCGAGATTTGGTGATTAATAAATCGGTACTTAAATTCGGCAAACATTCACTTTAATTTAGATAGTTCTACAATATTGCTTTAGAAGCAATTGAATTTATTAAGTTAACTAAATACTAATAAATAAATTAGCTATGAGTAATAAATTTTATTTATTAGTCTGTGATCTAGCTGCTATACAACGTAACTAAAGAAATAAAAGAAGACTAGTTATAGAAAAAGAAATGACGTCCGGAATCAGAAGATAGGAAGAAGATTTGAACTTTGTTTTTGTCAAGTTGGTAACAATGAACGGAGTAGAGACCCAGTAGTAGATTACATTGAGACAATCTGAGAAACACAATAGAGAAGCTTTAGTTTCAAATTGTTTTTTCTTTTATATTTAGCCAGCTCGAGATGACGGTAGTTCTGTGTGTCTTACTTATTAACGCTGTAATTAGACAATACTATATTGTTAGTTTATTACTCTCATAGTTAGCAACTACTTCATCTTTAGTACACTCCATTAGCAAACACCATAGCCTCCTCCTAAACCTGTTTTACATTTCTAATCATTTCATTATCGATGTTTGCCTTTAAAAAAATGCTTAATTTTTAACTAATTTTTAAAAAGATTACATTTAAAACATATAACATAAGTATATGCTAATTCGTTGGTATTACTAGTTGATGTTATTCAAATTAATTTTAAGAACCAACTTCATCGCTCAGAGTATGACTTACTTTACTCCCTTGGTGTGTAAATAACTATTGATTCCAATGAGCAATTTCATCTATTACGTTTGTAAAAATAGGTTTATTGTTGATTGATGATGGCCAAGAAGCCAAAAGCTGGCTTTTAAAATTAAAATTCATTTTGTGGAGAGGATTGAACTTTTACCATTCTTTGATTGTAGCACTATAGAACTTTTCTTTTTGTATTTGACAGCCACATCTAACCACCTCTAACAATTTTTTACCACCTCTAGCTATAGAAAGAAATCTGTACACAATGGAAGAGCCTAAAAGTCTATTAAACATTAATTTTTATCGAGTTTTCATATAGCTTCATAAAAATGATTTGTTTAATCGAAAAGTTATATTTATAATTTAAGAGTAGAAAGTTTTACAGTTTTATGTATTGTTGTAATGCAAGTTATCATACTATTAAATATGATGATACGTTACCCGTAGTGTAGGACTAGAGAGGCGGTTTAGAAGAATGGTGCAATAACCGTCATGTTATTTGAATACAATAGGATGAATCATTCTAGAGGGATGGCTAGATCTTTTAGACATAGAAGTAACTACGGATACACTTACTCCTCTCTATACTTGTCGTCAACTTTCAACCAACGAATATCAGTAATGAAACGTCGGACTTAGCGTTCCTTAAGGCCCCCATACATGGTCAAAATGTTCGCGCAAACATTTTGAACATGTATGGGGCTGCTTGATGTTTGCGAAAACATGATTTTTAACTAAATTTCCCCAACATCAGGTTTTTGCTCAAAATGTTTGAGCCTTTACGGCACCATATAGAATGTAACGGTGGGACTAATATTGCCTATTATATTAACAATATATGATCATGTTTATAATATTGATACTTTAGTTGCAACCTAAAGTGACTTGTCATACAAGAAGATTTGGATAGCGGTAATTTAAATTTATTAACAAAGCATACTATAACTGAACAAGTATGAATCCGAATGAGATTATATCTCACAACTTTATAAAAACAAGTAATAAAGTTTACCCTGATGTTTCTTTAAAAAATTGTGGTCTAAAGGTGCATTAGATTAATACCTGTAATTAAATTTGATATGGCTTTATTGTATAACAACTTTGCTCTTGCTCTAAATCAAATCGACAGAAATCGCACTACTATAGCTTGACAATTAGCAATGTACTCGATTAGCTCTAATTTGAGATTTAGTTTAATAGATGATCTAATTAAACTTTTAAATGTATTTGAGGAAATTAGTTTAAGTATATCCCAAAATTTGCCTTCTTTTATAAAAGTTCATAATATAATATGATACTTGGACTGTAATAGGTGAAACTATATAAACTAGTATTTTTATGACTTTTTCAGCCAATTATCAAAAAAATATTAAATATAACTTTATGAAATATAAATTATACATATTAAAAAAAATATGAACTATAAACATCAATAAATCTAAATACACGTATCACATCTTATATTAGTAATAACGCATACCAAAGTTAAATAGACACTATTTTGATGAATAGTTTTCTGAGTAAACTATTAACTTTAAAAATTGACCTTAAATCAATTGAAATCGTGATTTGAACTATAAGCACGATAATTCGTGTCTCTGAGTTTAGAAACGCCGTGCTCCTGGTGAAACTTAGCCTTAATTCTCTGATTACCACCCACAACTTTTTCCCCAATATTAAATTAATTTTTTTTCTTAAAACTAACTTTCTTTTGTGTAACTTTTTATTGCTTTTATTTCTATTTTTGTGTTATTCGTTTTATTATTACTATTACCCTCTTAAATTTTATATTTATTTCAATTAATTTTTCATTAGAAATTGTTTCCTTACCATTCAAGGAATGAAATAAATATATTATAGTTACGTTAAAATTTTATTAGATGAAAGGATTGAAGAACTGTATAAGAATTAGAAAATAAAAATAAACATTCATTATGTTATGACATGACTAACAATAGTAAAGAAGAAAATAATTTTATTAAAATCCCATTTTGATCTTCTAGTCTAATCAATGACGTCCTTTGATTGATCCTTGGATGTATGAAGGGGAATCCTTAACTAATTTTCCATGTCAATAGAAGCCCGAAGAAGCCCAATCAGGATTGTTCCACACATCCTTAGAGTAGAAAATCAACCATAGACACGTGTTTCATTGTTACAGCTGACCCGACGCAGGATTAATACAGAGTATAATATCAAGTTTTATAAGGAACATCACTTGACAAACGACAAACTATAGCGTTAGGAGACCTTGAAAATAAACTAAGCAGGTTCCTTCATTAAGGAGCTCTTATCATGTCCTTGGTCCGATACATCTTATTTCATTTATTCTTCTTCTATAGTAAGGAAGAAATCCTTTACTAAGAAAGTGAAGTCCTTTTAAGTTTAGCTGTATGGAAATGAGCATCAAACATCGTGAGATTCCTTCTACAAAACCTTCATAACCCCCTATTACAAAATGAGGACAATCGAAATATTCTCCTTTGTACACAGAAGAGAAGCCCTAAGCAACCAACAACCTGTAAGAAAAATCCTGTTCTTCATTTCTTAAGCTTAAAAAAAAAATCCTCAAAAGAAAGATGTAGCTTGAAACGGGATACTTACTCGACCTACAACGAATCCAGTTTGGCCTTTGACAATGAAAATGACCGTAATCCTTCATGTTCATAGTATATCTTGAAAATATGGTACAGACTAAAATATACATAAAACTCTAGCGTACTTACCAAGTACATTAATTTTAAAATTTCAAAACTAGTCCAACAATGCAATTTTACTACGTTTTTATTAGCTTGCTTTCTTCTTTGTTTGTCCAGTACAAATCTTGCAATCGATTTTTAACTAACTTCCCGAGTAGCTAGACATTTGAAACTTTTAGAACAGCTCAGAGCACGATGACAATTCATTATTTGAATACTTTTAGCCATTTTTTAGCAGAATGTAATTAGTTTTCAGAAAATTTTACAGTATGGAAGTTAGTTCGGAAAAAATCCGCAAGATATTTTATTTGAGCCATATTTACGATCTTCATTTTGACAGGTTTCAAATTTATGATTCATGACAGAAAATTTACAAACGTAGTATACAAAAAGTTATTTTTATCTTGTAATTTTTCTACTATGAAATGCTTGACTAATGTTTGCAATTTTCTCCTTTTCATAAGCAGCCCTGGAGAACCTGATCCATAGTTACCCGATACTTTTTTTTAATTATACAAAATTTATAAAATATTATATATTCGACCGTGGCGTGTGTTAGGTTAATCTCAACCGTTAAGAACCTGCGATCACAATTATAAATACTTCTCAAAGGTAACTTTGAGTTTATAATGGTCATTTTCAGTTTTTATAATCTGTTAAAATGGTCATTTTCAAGGTTTATAATCTCGTCTTTTGTGCAGAGTTAATTTTAATATGTTATATTCAAAGTAATGATTAAGTTTTATTGGGAACTGTGAATATAGTGTGACTAGTACAGGTGACTGTGGGCTTGTCTGGATGGCGAAGCTGAGATCACAGTTAACTTGTTTACAATTATGACCTTTAGATATTGTTTAGAGAGGCGGGTTCTCCTTGCTTCACCCTACCCTTGGCAATCCTGCGGTGGAACAGCCTTCAAAACTTTACCACTGACTTAACAATCAAAATCCTTTCACTACATATTATTAAACTTCATTCTTTTCATTGGATTCCAATCATTTCAATTTGGACAAACAAATTTTACTACAAAAAAAAAAAAAATGTAATTCAAATTTCTTTTTACAAATAGTTTTCTTCGAGTGGAGCGCTTTCATACTATACAAAGCTATACATTAATTAATAAGAACAGTTAAAAATTCAATTTTGAAGTTAATTTCAATATCTATACAAAGGAATTACTATTAAAAATTAAGGATTGAGCAAAGTATGATTGGATTAAGTAGAGTTGACGCACACAAATAAAAAACTTTTTATAAAAGCTGGCATTCAAGTGTTGGTTGGAATTAGACCTTTGTTCAAGAACAAATGTAGTATGAAAAGAGAAAATATAATTGCGTTATCACAATTATATTTGCTACAAGCTAAGAGCAAATCTTAGCTGCAAGGCTTATTATCAACATTAAATAGAGATCGAAAACTCTCCAACTTGTATGCTACTGCAACATCAGTGAAGTCTTAGAGCACATTGTACTGCTCATAAAAGCTACCAAGAAACATTATTCAGTGAATTTCATACTTGTAAAATTCTTCAACCCTTTTGTTACAAATCAATTTTAGTCTGTCAGCCAAATCTGTTTGTCAAAATGAGCTAGGAAGGGGTAGAGGGAGCAATGCGATTTGAAAAGTGGTTCATTATGCTACACCCCTATACTAACACTTTCAAGCGAGCTCAATCCGAACAAAAGTGATAACGTGGTCACTGACCCTTATCTTATTGGTCCGTTCCTTGTCTTTCTTCCCCACATGACGGTTGTCAATAAATCCTTATCAGTAGCATTTATCTGATACCCCACTCAAAGAACATTGCTATTGGTTATCTAGGAATTGTTACACGTTTATTAACAACGTTACTGCCTTTAGATAATTAATAATCAAGTAACATTAATGTAGGTACATGAAACAAACTGAATTAAAAATAAAAATATTAAATGTCGTAAGAAAATATCACTTATTCTTATCAGCTGATATCAGATACATTTCGATTTTTTATCGAGACATCGATGTTTCACCAAACTACCGCTTGGGAGGTTTAGTATAGGGGTGTAGCATAATGAACCACTTTTTGAGACCTAGATTCTATAGTATTGTTCCCTCTACCCCTTCATTGCTCTGAGGTCAAAATAATGATTTATTATTTGGCTGCGATTTATAATAAAATTGATAAAATAGAAAATAAAACTGATTTTAAATCTAGAGATTGCATAGGCAATTCTTTATTGAATCCTCTTCTTTATCTTCTGAATCTTCAAGAATCTATTTTCTATAGAAAGTAAACAGGAGTAATGTAATAGAGAAAGAGAAAACGGTAGATCTCAAAAGAAAAGAGGAGAACAAGAGCTTTTTTCGAAAAGGAGAAAAACAACGGGAAGAATGCAACGAAAGAAAACGAAGAAGGATTCCTCGGAAAAAAGAAGGATCAAAAGGATCAAAGAACTATGTGAAGTGAAGACAAAGTGGAGGAGATCCTGTGAGGAAGGAAGCGAAATCGACCTGATTGCTAGCTCTGGAGGGTGATCCTGGTGGCCCAGGATCTGCACCTCGTCTCAGAATATCAGGTCACCCTCTGATTCAACATTACGCAAGCATTCTGTCTACCAGTGAACTAAGGCACAAACTAGACGTTCGCTTTCACCTCCTTTGCAGCA
The DNA here is from genome assembly GCA_001010745.2 of Gerris buenoi. Taxonomy (NCBI): domain Eukaryota; kingdom Metazoa; phylum Arthropoda; class Insecta; order Hemiptera; family Gerridae; genus Gerris; species Gerris buenoi. The sequence continues at coordinate 349,835 of KZ651406.1, forward strand.
AGGATTCACTTCATTCAATGATGCGACTTTCCTTCGACATCTGTTGACATACCTCGGAAAAAGCGACAAAGGGGAAAAAACACCTTCACGCGCTCAAAAGACGGACTGTACTCGTAAAGATACTGTTCATTTAAGTCAGAGCTTTCAATTAAGACCTATCTTCATCGATTATATCACTAAGATCAATATCAGTATCAGTATCAGTAATGATAATTTCTAATAATATTGTAAGAAAAAAGGGCTTTGATAAGAGAAAAACAATAGTAAAAGAAGCACTTAGTAATTTCTATCAAACACAAAAACGAAACTATCATATAAAAGTTAAAAATAACGCTTATCAAGTTTGATATTATTTCAAAATTAAGTGTAATACATCAAATAATTTCATATTAAGGATGTTAGAAACAAAGAAATGTGTGACTAAGTCTCTAAAGTTCTTGAAAACACAGATTTCTCTAATCTAGTGGTTACAAACCAAAAATAGACGTGAAGAAAAAAGAGATTTAACCTCATAATCATACCATATAATATAATCATATATTTTCACAAGTAGAAAAAGGCCGAACTGGCATGAATAAAGCTCAACCACAATTCTGTTTTTTTACTGTTACTTTTTCCTCTATTTTCTAATTTAAAATATAATTCTAATGGAAAAGATAATCTGAAATTCTAAGACAACACTTGTGGATAACAGGATTTTTTAAACAATTTTTAATAAATATAGAGAAATAAGGATGCATTTTTTACTATAAGCAAACTTTTAGATAAACTATAAAGCTTTATATATACTGTTTATGGAATTCGCTATTTTAATGCATTACTGTTTAAGGTTTACAGCCTAATTGACGTAGTAAAACGTAATTAGATTCCATTATAATGTATATTTATATTTAACCTCCACCATTTTAGTATACCATACTATACGTATTATATATATACCGTTTATGTTTATGGAAGACGTTGTTAATGGCGCTTTCTACGTTAAATATTTCTTCAATAATAAACATTAGCTACAAGACATAAAAATCTGTTCGTATATAATGCATAATTCAAATCGTATTAATATCAATTCTAGTTTTATAACTGTTAATGTAATAAATAAAAAATAATTTACGTAATTACAAAAACAGAATATTTTTTCCTCTTTTCTTTTTATCCAACCTTGAAATTCCTTTCCTACACGTACTTAGAACATAAAAGTAAATAGAAAAATAAATAAATAAAAAGAGAGGAGAGACGAAAATAAGTGATAAATAAATATATGTGATGTAATTTATCGTATAAAACAATGATGTCTCTTCAATACACTATAATTAGACGTATAATCATACATTATTAAAAATAATCGTGTGGATTATAGATTTATTTTGAAGATGATTGCAACTGACATTTTAATCTAAACTTAATCTTACAACAATTAATTTGTAGATTTAAGAGCTGTAAAGGTGAAAAATATTTATATTAGGATAAGAATAATAATTGTCATAGGTTTTGGAAAAGATTTGAGTTGATTCAATCGTTTTCATTTTGATTTTATCGTGTCACTCAAAGAATAAATAAATTAAATGACAATATAGAAAAAAATAAGAAAAGCAAAGAAGACAAGAAAGAAATAAGAATGCAAAAACAAATCAAAGAAAACATTAAAAAAAATAAAAAAAATAAATAAGAAAGATTACTAATATTATTATTAAAAATATAATTTGTCATAATTATTATTATCCTTAACCATAACAATCAAATAATTAAAATATTACTTTTATAGTTATTATATCAAATTAAATGTAAAGTTATTATGACTTGGGAATGAAGCTAAATAGGGGTGAAAATATTTCAAAATTAAAAAATAGCCTTTTAATTCCTTCTGAACCTAACTACCGACTAAAGAATTAAAAACTTGGACTTTAAAATTTCCAATCTAACTTGAGAAGTATTATTTATGGGTTGCAAAAGAGGTAGTCAGAGATGGTTAGATATCAAAAATATTGAAATTATCTACCTGATAACCTAAATCATTTAACACCTTATAGCTCCTCTTCCTGGTTTACATCTAATTTTATATTATACTGGGTAAAAATCGACCGAAAAAACAATTATAATTATATACTATCTTGCAGACCTCTTCCGCAAACAAAAATCTATAACCGTATTCGCTTCAATAAACACCGAACACCGCTATTAAAATAAATAGAAAAACTCTACGTCGACACAATTCCTGGTTATTATACTGGACATTTTTCTTTACACCTTAACAGTTCGTAACGAACAAAAAACCTACACCTGTTGAATATCGATTATTGAAGATATAGGGTAACTGTAAGCAGGTCGAATACCTATACAACTAAACAGACGATAAGCGGTTTAACAGTTTCCGGAAAAATGCGCGTAAAACACCGTCATGCCCGCTACACCCCCGTTATGAACCACTGAGTAGAAAAAAAATAAACAAAGCAAGCCTACCAACATTAAATAACAAATAAATCCTAGGCTTTGTCTGGGGTTTTTGTTGGAACTGTTTTCCCTAACTCTTGCCAGTTGTCACAGAAACATAATCTAATGCTCTAAATTACTATATTTCCTCAAGGAAAGAGCTTATTAGAAGCTTATTAGTCACCAGAAAATTATTGTATTTATGTAATTTATTTAAATTTATATGCGGCTATTCAATAAAGTTTTATTATTATAATAATCTTATGTTGGGTGAACAATCTACAATCTACGAGTACAAAATAATGTATGGTTTATAGGAAATTTTAGTTTATTTTCCCTTTTCTTTTAAATATTCTCATGAAAATCCGCTTCGATCTTAGACAGGTAATTATGAATAAAATTAAAATTATTTTATTGACTACTTCAATTTTATTAAAAAAATTTCTATAGCAATTTTTAAATTTAGAACGGTTCCAACCAATTTACTTATGTGTCATCAGCGAACTAAAGGTACACAAAATAACTTTAAGAAAACAACAAGAAGTATAAGAACAAGTAAATACAACAAAATATTGGTGACATAGATCTAGTGTTTTAACTTTCAATGGCTTTATTATTTGCGGCTTACTAATACCTTAAGATGCTATGAGTACACCAAATAAATGGTGTATTCCTTGATGAGAAAGTGAAGAACATACATACCTAAATTTTTAATTTTATAGTTTTAAAGTTATGTCATCAATACCAAATTGTTGTTTACATTGTTAGTACAGTAGATACATAATACTATGTCATCAACTTGCATTACAAGTAGATGGTTAAAAGAAAATTAAACTCATATCATTGGGATATATCTCTTCGTTTGAAGTTTCACTCGTACTAAGGCTTACTACGTGTTTTGAAATAATTTTAAAATGCGTTTGCAATTTTTGTTTTCAAATTGTTTTTCACCGGAACTCTTTCTCCAAACAACGTTTCGGCCGCGTTACATAGCTTGCCGTTTTTGAAAACGTACATTTCGAATTAAACAACTAAAAGTTCGATGTTTGCCAAAAGGTAACTTTTTAAAATGTTAAATGATGTTGTTACTTGTCTAGCATACATAATCTGAAACTTTTTCCTTTTATATGGTTTTTTTACCCCCCCTTACGTCTCTTTCTTTTATGCCAAGTGAACTTTCATTTTTCATTGAGAGACACTAAGCTGTCTAATAGTGTAGCTGTTTATAGTATAAGATAAAAAAGAAATAGAGGTTATGACTTAAAGCAGCCACTGATTGACTTTCCTAACAGTGTTTTCACTTTATATATGTGTCTTTGTATAAACCAGACAGCATTCCAGTTTGCAACTTTTTTATAGAAAAACTCTTCTTATCGATCAACCTTTTTTCATCGACGATCTATTAACACGTCCGTTTTTTGAAACTTTTTATTTAACTTCAAAACTGAAAAAGGTAATTGGAAAGTTTCTAATTCTCTTCAATCCGTAAGTTTATCCGATTTAAAGTTGGCTACTGTGAAAAAAGGTGATATTAGTAAAAGCAGTGGCGAAACATTTTTCTTTCTCTTTGTCTATTGATTAAAAGTGAATTTTCTTCCATGCGCCACTGTATTTTTAAATGAAAACCTTCCGACTTGAGATTATTTCTGGAAAAAGCAAGATTGTAATCGTGGCTCCAACCAAATTCAACCATACTCAGAAAATCTGTATCGTAACCATTTTTTCAAACATGTATATTGATCATTTTAAAATTTCTGTTACTGTTATTATGAGCACTACTCATTTTAAAGCGATTATAATAACTAACAATGGAAAAGGTCTTCATTTTAAAGGGATAGTACTAACAATCCCTTTTCCCTTGTCCTGACTCCACCTTTTCCGTTCCATTTTTACGTTCCAAAGTTCTTTATTCTGGGTTACAATTCAATGACCCTTCAAAACAAAGCAGTATCTCTTTATAAAGGGTTAAACATGGAATGTTACCAAACCTGTTCTTGGAAAAAGTTTCATAAAGTTAAAAGTGTCATCATATTTATGTTTCGACAGAATCACTTTAAACGTAAACTATTTAGATTACGAGACATTTGGCAGAACAAATGTAGTTATCTTAACCTGGGATGTGTAAGGTATCTTAATTGTTTCCGGTTTTTTGCATATCCTTTTGAATGCTTATCGGAAACGTCCGATTTGTTCTTAGACACGAAACATTTAAGCTTAAAAGGTTTCACGTTAAAAGGTATAAATTAAACGAAATTTAACGAATATTGGTTAGAACGTGGTGATTTCTGTATTCGTGGTGACGTTTGCATTTGATTTTAGACCTCCTCAACAAGAATATCATTTTAGACTTTATGACATATAAATATATACAGTATTAAATTTAAAATAACAGTGTTACTCAAATGCTCTTAGTTAATCGACAGTTGTGGAAGAAAATATAAAAATGCCAATTGTATCGAGTCAAATAATAATGCTCACGAAAATAGGCATGAAATTAATTTGATCAGATAGTCTGGAAAAAGTATTGCCATTCAACTAATGCGTGTGACACGCTGCTGCAATTCGTAGGTTCCGCTTGTCACAAGAGAAATCTTTTACTTGCAAACGGTAAATTCACAGTTGTATTTGATAAAAAGCTAAAACAAGCGCAATTCTCGTATTGTATATTTAATCTGATTTATCTTATGGATTTACTCACGTTCAGTATACAATTTAGTGGAACAAAAATGCAGCAACATATTTGAAAAAGAAATGAAATATGACCTAACACATTGCCAAACACTTTTCCCTTTTCTTTTTAAATAAAATTCTAAATTAGATAAAAGGCATTACTATAAATTTAAAATTTAAATAATGAACTATGATTTAAATCTACTCGAATCTGTGAGGAGAGATCAAGGTATCAGAGGCGATTAAACAGAAAACTAAACAATTTTCAGATTAATCATTTCCAACTGCTAATATTTAGTTAAAGTGGCTTACGATCTTTATGAACATGGTGCTATAGGGTTGGGGGCATTATACAACTATGACTAGCCCTGGAACAGGTGTTCTTTAGTTTAGTGTAGAAATTAATTTTGTAAAAACGTGCATTGAATAATCTAAAGGAAATCTTACACATCTAAAAAATGTCGCTTAAAATACACCTCATAACTGAAGTGAGTTTATGACAGGTGAAATAAAAGCAATATCTTTTAAGTGCAAGTAATAAATTTGGTAAAGTCAAAACAAAATTTAACTTAGTTTCTCACAACAAGAATGAGAATTTATTGTCAGTGGCAATTAATTTATAGATATCAAACTAATTGAGCACCCATTTTGAATTTTCATCATAAAATAATGAAATATAATCTTGATTTTGATCTGTTTCTAAGCTGATCAACCAAACATATTTCTTGATTGGTTGATTACGATTTAGAGAAATGCTTAATTTTTAAGTTTTTGGTAGTTTTCATACTACAGAAAGTTTAAATATTAATTTAAATCAAATTACAATCATTATTAACACTGGGAGACAGACAGAGAAAAATATAAATATTTCTCTAAAAAAAAAAGAAATATTTAAGGATTATCCGTCAGAATGCCACAGGTTGAATACCTCTATCTGTTATTAAATTCCATAATTTCCAAACTCTTAATTCCAAAAGGGAAATAAGTCCTTTCAGGTAATTGCAACTTTTATATCGGTTTGCATAAAATTAAATTATTTTCAAATACTGATAAAAAAGGAAAAAAGTGTTTTAAGGTACAGGTAACTTTACATATTTCATATTGTTTTGACAGATGATCTATTTACCTTCCTGATTAGTGGTAATATAGGTGGAGATACACATGCCTGTAGCTTGAACAAAAATATGCCAGCTACTTGCACGTGGATATGTTAAATGGCATGCCTGTAGCTGGCAAGAAAGCAGATAAAAACTTAATAAAAATCCTTGGTATGCCAGTTGCTACCAAATACCCTCTTTTGGCATTTTGGCATGCAAGCTACTTCCCCAATTTGACGGCATGCGTATTTCCGCCTTAATTGATCAAGTTCTACTATATTTCTTCAGTGTTTTATCAGCTATGCAGTTATTTCACAATATATAACCAAATGATCGTTTAGATTTATAATTAGTGCTAAGAAAATGGTTTTTAATACAATTTTTGTTCTTTAGTAGTATAAGCTGAGCTGTAATTTCACACTGTGATACAAGATGATACATTAGAGTATAATAGTTGCCATTATTGTTTCAGCAATATAATTAGGAGTAGTATATGCTACTTAAATCGCTGTAAGCATTTGCTTTAATTAATATTACTTCACATGGTTGCATTTACTCTATTAATATCCAACCTGTTGCATTGTGCACCAAATAGTTTCTTCTAACAACTTTGAAGCAGGTCAATGTCCTATGTATAAACTGCACTGCAATTAAAAATGCTAAGGTCCAGTAAAGATAGTAAACATTTTTTTTTTTTACATTATTTCTATATGTTTTTCGTAAAAAGATATCTTTCAATACTAAACTAAGAGAACATAATTGATTTTTTTGTTGTTAACTTTAATAGGCGAAAGAAAAGTACAATTAATTCGAAAAAAAAAAATAAAATAACCACATGTAATTTTTCAGGCTCATCAAAAGAAGGAGTACCTAGAAACCCAGTTGATGCTGTACCTGTATAAATTACTTTACTTGGAAGTTGCTTGTAAGTTCCGTTATACACTGGAGGTAAAGTCCCTAACGCTTTTGATACTTTGATTGGTCGGTCCGTGACAGGATAGTTTGAAGCCGTGACTAAAGACATCCTCGCCGGCAGATCCTGAATCCTCAATCCATTAGCCCAACGTGATGCTTCACGCTGATAGCATCACGCTGCAGCGGTCCTTGTATTATTACTGCATCTTCCTTCATCCTCAAGTATGTCACGTCATCGTCACATCATTATTCTCAACAGAATCATTACTTACTTTTCCATCTTCCTACAATTCTTTAGACTACACAATCAGTGTTTTCTGTTATAAATCAGATTCAGCTTCTTCAGTAAGTTTCGCAAATCAGGTTTCTAAATAAGGAACTGCAAGCATTTCCATTTTACCTTGCAAATGTCATAGAAACCTTCTTTTTGGGTGTGTTGTATTTACCTAAGCCCTAGTTAAAAACCCAAGATTTAGACCCTGTGCTACCTACCGGGAGGCTATAATTTTTCCCTATATTTTCGCTATAATACTCCCCCCCCCCCTCTCTC
>KZ651406.1:358201-382304 GCA_001010745.2 Gerris buenoi
CCCCCCCCCTCTTAAGTTCTTGCCGACTGGACTACATTCTATGCTTAGGGTTAAATGTTGTAGTCCTGGAAATAGCTGTACGATTTCATTTTTTGGTGGTCTGCAAGACATGGCATGACCATAAAAAACAGACCGGTAAACATAAATAATAGTCTCCTGGCCCTGGACTATTATTGATGAACTTTTTCGTTTGAACTGAAGGTAATTATATTCATCTTTAGACTTCAGTTCAATATAAAATTAACATTTATAAAGAGTTGTTAATAATAAACTAATTGTTTCTAGATTCGACGTGGGATTGTTTTCATGTAGACTAGTTCCAGATATTTCTATTATTTCACTATAAATAAACAAACTCTACAGTTATGTCCTTGTAAAAATTCTCATCCTTTTTATATTGGCCAAGAAGACCACTTTATTTATCTACGTTCAAGGTAATACAATATAAAGGGTTTTTTTTGTAAGCACAAACAATATAAAAAGAACATTTGTTATTACATTTTGTCTGAATCTTTTAAAAAAGATTCAAAGATTTCAACTTTAATAAAAATTATCCTCGGATATTATTTGTCACCGTGACATAATGTGGACAAACCAGTTATTCGTACACATATATATAAATTTTTACGTTCCATTTTAAACTCGAAGCTATAAGATATGTCATTTTATCTTGGATTTTGGTCAATCTAATTTATGTATTTGTATACAAGCGTAAATTCAATAATTCAAAGAAGAACCAAGTAGTATTTTATAAAGTTAAAAAGAAAATTATGTTTCCTCAAGATATATGTAGTTATATACATTAGAATGCAGTTATTACACAAACTTTAATTTATCAATTACATATACATATTATTAAATGATAGCATATTTAATTGTAAAAGTCTATTGAACATTGTATAGATTTATTTTAATTAATTATTAACCTCTAACTTCTAATTGAAAAATGCCTTAAAGATTGTATTATTGAGACATAAAGCCAATAGTAATTATGATTAATGTAAGTGTTGAAACAGTAAATCTACAATTTATGAGGAAGATATTTTTTTTTTCCTTGTCATAAAAATTTATTTTTCTTTAATGACTAGGTCTTGATGGATGGAAAGATCAAAGCGAAACGAACTGAATTCAACATCACTAAAGATTCATTCAGTATAGAGCGTATCATCAGATTTCGTTGTTTTCTGAAGAAAACTCATTTTGGTAATTAAGACTTCAATTAGTTACATCATCAATTTATTGAAAAACAATAATAAATACCTAGAAGTATTGAAATAAATATTTAGTTCTACGTTAAAATTGTTCCCTTACGATTTCTTCATATTTTACAATACTTTAATAATATTCAAGTATACAAAAATAATAACGAATAAAGCACAATTAATAACAGAAAAGGTACATTTGGAAAAACTTTACATTATTAACCAAAAGAAAAAAAGTCCTTGTAAATCATCTTTATTTGCATAATAAAGTGTTTTTATGTTTACATTATTTTCAGGTGCCAACGAAGAAGGTTCAGTTAATGTATTCAGAATGTTAAATATGTAATTAGATTTGTTTTTGGTTTATCTTCAAGCTGTATTTTATAAGTTCATTTTTTGTATTAACAGTTGAAGAAGCTGATTAGCCAAGTGACCTTATAAGAAAACCAGTTGAGAGCGTTATAACGAGTCAAGATGAGTCTCCTTGCGAGTAGGTTTTTATTTCATTCTTTGCTCAACTCAGGTTCATTTTATTGTTACAATATACCGTGTGAACTTTTAGTTAACCAACCTGGAACCGTATGATGTATAGAGGGTGAACAAAAACAAAGCAATACATTGCCATCTTCATATTAAAGGTTTTTATTTATCTCCTTGAATGAATGATTTTTTGACGCGTAAATCCTTGATTGAGATGGCGTGTAAGAATGAACAGTGAATGCGTGTGATCTTAACATATCATTTTTTCGGGGTTGCGTGGTATCATGCGTGATTTCTTTTGTTTTAATAAGTAATCAATGATGTGGAAACTCACTTTATTGTCATCTACATTGAAATATTATGTTCTCTTTAATATTTTCCAACATTTTGTAATTTAAGTCCAGATCGATAAATATATTATGTCATAATAGAATGGAAAGATGAGCCACTTATCTCTTCTTCAGATTGAATCGTATTAAGTGTATTAATATAATGAGTTGCAGGGCCGGACCGTGAATCATGCGAACTACGCGGCTGCAGGTGGCGCCAAATAACTGATGAGGGCACCAAAACTGACGAGGGCGCCAAACAGGGGGATAGGTATTAGGGATAGAAAATTAATTAGATATTACAGTACGAAACAAACAAACAAAAAGAAAAAAAGAAATGAATAAGAATAAGATGTACATGTGTATACATATTATATAATGGTATTCACGTATCCCTGTTACTACTTTATTTATTAAAAATTATTCTCAAAGGTACCCAGCAGTAGGGCTTAAAGCGTAAGTTGTACATCAAGAAAACTTTTGGGGGATTATCAAACAATGTTTCAATTTTGCTGTTTACTGAATATTCTTTTTATTTAAATTTCAATACTGTAATAGTTTCAGTTGTTCGAATGTTTATGTACAGGTTAATTATATTAGGTCGCTAAATTAATAACCGTAAATACATGGTTTTTATAAAACAAAGTACTCGTTCAAAAAATGTTCATAAAATTAAAAAAAAAGCTGAAAGAAATATATAAAACCATGGGTAGAATCGAGTCATTTTTGGCTTTTCTTGTAATGTTCAAATAAAAAAACATAGTTTTTATTCAAATCAGGGGCAGATCCAGGGGGGAGGGGGCGACCGCCCAGGGCCCCGCACCTAGGAGGGCCCCGCGCATTAGGAAATTTTAAAAAATACTTATACTTTATAGGAAAATTTATAGATTATACTGAAGATTGTCCACGGGGCCCCGTACCTGTACCATATACAAAACAGGAAATATTAGAATTATAAAATTCAAAGTAGAGCCTATTACCTAACTATCTTTCCGCGGGACCAACGCTATAATAAAGGAAAATAAATAAGTTATAAAATATAAATAATTGTTTTATTTATGTTTAAGATAACCTGCGGGGCCCCGCGCCATATAAAATTAAATGAGTTAACACTCGGTTCCGGCAGTAAACTCTTATAATTGTCACACGACGAGTGCGTGCGCAAAATACTGTAAAAAAAATTATGAAATGCATTTACATAACTTTTTATAAAAGAGAGTAAAATATATCATGAAATGCATCAGCTGTTGATCTACACCATAAGTTTACTTTATTTATGACAAAGTATTAGAATTAAATTTCACCTCAGACGAGCATAAAAACGCTGTTTTGAGAGGTCATATTTTAAAAATTTTCCGGGGGAGGACCCCCGGACCCCCCTTCAAATGTGCCATTGAAAATGGAATTAAAAAGGGTAAAATGACTTTAAATTTGGGATTTAATGCCCTCAAACTGTCTAAAATGCAGTTCAAGAGGGGTTAAAATTATAACATTTTCCGCAGGGAGCCCCCGTCCACCTTGATTGTCATTACGTGAAGTTGCTTTTAAATGAACTTATCAACATTCCTATTTGTAAACTCAAAAATTGTGTTGGTTAATTTCCTTCGAATTTATTATCATTATGGTCGGGGGGGGGATGAAATATAGTTCGCATCCACTTAAAAAATGTCTAGATCCGGCCCTGATGAGTCGTATTACAATACGACTCATCCAATATGTAATTTCTATGAGAATTGAGCCCAGATTATTTATGCCTCACTACTAAACTTTCTTGTGTCTTTACGACGTTTGACGACTTTGGTCAGAACCATGCCTATTTATACAAACATCATATTAGTTAACTTCCTATATATACAATGTCTTAAAATATCTATAAGTGGTAAAAAGGTCTCATAAATATGGATCAATAAAATGAACAAATGTAGATCTAAATTTATTCTAATTTTTAAGAAAATATATTCTAGGTTTTTTAAATAAATAATAAAATAAAACGTCTATACCTGTATAAGATTAATCTAGATCAAGTAAATCAAAGACTTTTTAAATTGGCCTTCCCGATAACAAACAGCGATTGAATAAACCAGAAAATAAGCAACGCGGAAGTTACGAGGCGTAATTCCATTGTTGATCCCACCGCTGAGATAGCAACACGGCCCAAACAACTAACTTCCATTTTAGTCTTGATGGATAAAAAGACAACGTAGTCTTAGATCAACACAGCATTACTCAAATAGAATCTATTCTTTAACATAGCAAACCCGATTTTATATTTTAAAAAAGGAGTAAAAACAATTTAAGGAAGCTATTAGAAGCGGCTACACAACCGTTGAGTTATTCAACAACTTCTAATCCATCAATGGATAATCCCGATGAATAAAAGAATGCGTTGCTAATATCTCATTACTTTAGTCAAAAAAAGAAAAAAAAAATCAAATGCCTTATCTTTATCAATATAATAGCGGGCGAGATCAAATTTCGATCCTATATAAGTCTTTATAGTTTTGGGTCTGAGGCTTATTTAAGAAAGTTCGCTCTTTATTATTATTTTTAAGGATTTCGTAATGGTTACATCATAATTGAACACAATAGATGTCAAAATTTGTAATAATATTTCAATATAACTTATTGTTATTCTTAATAATGCAAAAGTACAAGTACAACAATACTATCTAATTAAGAATTGAAGCAGGTTAATTGAACAAAATATTAAACTTAAGATAATAATACGCAAGGTAAACAAAATTTAGTATATTTTTATTATTATTAGATCATGAATAACAACTATCACCATAAATTTTTAATAAATTATATTATTAGGAACATTAAGAATACAGATTAGATTAATTATTTAACATAAAAAAATTACAATTTCCTCAAAAATTTTGATGAAAAATGTAAACAAAATAATTGAAATGTTCAAAATTAAAAAGAAAAATAATAAAATAAAATAGAAGGCGTGGTCAAAATTAGTAATTATAAATCATAATCAAAGAACAAAAATTACAAGATTTTGTAATATAAAAATTACAACAGTTTCCTTATTTATTTATATTAATGATAAAAAATAAAAAAACAGACAGCAACTGTCCTTTCGCTTAAAGAATAAAATTAAACTACCAAAAAAAAATTATTTATGGAGCCAATTTGTTAATTGCCATCTGAATTTTTCTTTGAAGTTTTTATTACTCCATTGTTTTCTACACTTCAAAAAAAAGAATGTATATATATAAAGTTGGAAAAAGAGGAAGAAGTAAGAACAATAAAAACCCTAGACAGACAGAAGAACTAGAAGATCCTGCAATAGAGACCTAACTCTAGCCAACAGAGTGGAACCAAGGACATCTGTAATAACTTCTTATATGATAGTATATATATATATATATGAGTGTGTGTGTGTAATCGTTATCCAATTCAAATCTTTATGGAAACGATTTTCAAGGTGTGGAAAGTATTAGGCGAAGTTTACAACTTTGAGTATAGTTTAAGCGGTGTTTCCTGATCAATTGTAGGTGTCTTCTTTTATTGTATAGAAGATGGTGTTAGTGCGCTCTCACATGCATTAGTCAGGAAGTTTTTAGTTGTTAGTTTAACAATACAAAATACAAATATGCAAGATGATAGAAACTTCCTTGTTTTATTTTTATAAATAGGAACTTCCAGGTTTATGCTAGAGATTTTTATATCCGTAAATTATCAATAACATTATATTAATAAATGGATAATTGAATAGTCGTTTGACAACCAACTAGTTTTGTAATATATTGACCGTCTTGTATTACTCAATAAAATGAGAGTAATATTAATAATGGTACTATTAAACCTGATAATGATGTGGTATGTGTTACATTAACTTATATAGTTTCGATAATCGCAATCATTTAGTTTTTCAAGTTTGTTTTTCTACGTCCTGAACGTTTTTTTTTGCCGTTTCTTTCGTGTCCACATTTATTCCAAGACAGGGGATTGGCCACTTTACACATCTAATGGATGACCTTATTGGTGTAAAATATGAGTCACCACTCTTGGTATTGGTATGTAGGTTTTTTGACCTATAGGTTTCGTGACAGCTGCAAGAACGCTAACCATTCATCATACCATAATCTTCTAATCATGGAAGATGATTAAGGCTGAATGCAACATTTTTCACCTATCAGCAGTTCGCACTTTTTTGTTAGTGTGGCTTCAAGCCATTGGTTGGCTCACCATTAGGCCACTAAGCAGCGGCATTATATTCCTGACTTCAGGGATGCCCATCCCCCCCCCCCCAAGGGCCATGGACAAAACCCCAAAGAGCTGCTTGAATCTCTTACAATATTTATAAATCCCCCCAAACTCTGATAAAATACCTCAAAATGGATTCCCCCCTCATATGCGCAGCTTGCGCCATCAACTGTGGGCACTGGGGACTCCTGCCTGACTTTATAAAGTAATTTTTAAGACGGAATGAGCGCATCGACTCACTTCATCGGTAATGTATTGGTTTCCATAATCCAGGAAGCCACATGTATCAAGTATCTAATCAATCAATTACTTTGGGATACTAATTATCCATCAAATAAAGTTCTTACTCCCCAGGGAATCGAACCTCACTTGATAAGCTAATTAAGTTGATTGACACCTTCCCAATCCCCCTACTGTTGGCTATAACTAGAAGTACAAAATAATCAAAATTTAAATTTACCTGAGCGTTGATGTGACTAGTAACAAGGACAAGGGCTGCCAGCAGCCCTACGCCCAACCTCTCCATACTCCCTAAAACAATAAAAACAAACTTATATTAACATATATATCAACAATTATTTACTTTCTAATACAGTGCTATTTATTTTTCAATATGCTAATTATTTCTTGAATTAAAGCATCACATTATAGATATTAGAAATATGTTTAATTTTTAACTATCGTGACATACAATATTAAGTAGGATTCATTCCTGTAGGAGAAGGTTTAAAATAAGAATATGATTTTATAGAAAAATTGTGAAATTTATAAACCAAGAAAACTGTTACATGAGTGTGTTAAAAGAAAAAGGAAACGTCGACGATCAAGGAAAAGATGGATAAAAAATGTGGAAGAAAAGATTGTGCAAGCAGAAAATTACTGGAGAAGGTGCAGAGCAGAAAAGAACGGATAAGTTAAAAGTTTGCGTTATGCTCGTGCACATCTCAACGCAAATTATATATTGCAATTTCATTTTAGTAATGCACTTTTCGGAGCAATTAATATAAATTAGTTTTTAAAACACATTAGCAGGTTTCGAACGTCAAAAATATACGATTAATAATATTTCTTAAAAAATAAAGAAGTAATTATAAATTCATTATTGTTAATGAATATTTAGTAGGAGGTAATTTTAATAATATTTAATTTCATTGCTGGTTAAACTGTATTACGACACAGAGTAATCTTGCTACAGTGAAGGCTCAACTCAAGGACGACTTCTGATCTCCGCAAAGTTAGTATTTTTCTCTCTAAGTTTAAAAATCTGAGTCAAACCCTTGGAATTTGTATATTTTTCAACCTTGAACCTAAACCTGTCATTACTTAGAATAAACTTCAAACCAGATCTAATAGAACGGTTTAAATAATAACGGAACCAAAGCCTGTTCAGATAAATTATTTGCACATCTCAATAAAGTAATTAATATCTTCCTTCTTTAAACTTCTTGACTTATTGATCAATACACGTACAATTTTCTTTCTGATTTATCGTTGTGTTATTTTATCATCAAACAATATAGTTTAAATATTAACGGAACAAAGACCGTTTCGATAAATTCTTTACACGTTCCATAAAGTTATTAAGAGATCATCAAAACTAAATTTCAAATATGTATAAATGTTGCATACGGAACACGCTTAATACAGTGAACGACTTTTATGTGTTTTTAAGATCCAACAATATGGAATAAGTGTTAACAGAGCTAAGCTCGATTAGATTACTTTCTTCTAAGGAAAATATGTTACTTTTAACTTTATTATTGGTATTATATATTTATAAGCAAACTTATACCAATACAATGAGTGAAACAAATGTAATTAAGACGACTTACTATGGTTCAAAAAAAGCCCGAACACATAATACTTTTTTACTAGTTCGCTTCTTAAAAAATATTCTCCATAGAGTGAATTATATATAAGTTAATATTTAAGTTCCAAGGACTGACTAAAAAATAAATCATTTACGTTTATACTTTTTTAGGTAATCAGTTTGACCTAATACATGCATTTAAATTTTAAGAAAAGTAAGATAACTTAATTCATTAACTATTTTCAATCTTGATCAGGTTCTTAATGAGTTTATACCGTGCTGGATACATTTTTGGGATATCAAGGATAAAGGTTATCGTAAAGATTAGATATTTACAGGTCCGCTAATGAACCTAGAAGGATGTAAGGAAGAATATCTAATGGTCAGAAGGGTGTTCCTCTGGGCAGACGCATTGGTCCATACCGGTTTGTCTTTTTCTATTAACGGTATATTTTCTTTCCTGAGATATTTTTTTTCCTCCGGAACCTCTTAATATTAAGACTTGATTAATATGGGAACCATCTAATCGAGTTTTTAAAGGGCGTGGTCCTATACAACAAACAAATAGTAAATTTTGAAGTGGGATTGATGTGGCTTAGTTGGCTAAGAAGATAAAAAGCCATTAGGGTTGGCCTATGAAAATGATCGTTTCATAGCTTTAAGTACTAGAGAGTATTTTATTTGGTATTTTTTCGAAAAAACTTAATTATTATGATTTAATCCTGGCATTTTATCTTTTTAAGTAGATAAAAAAAATACTAAGTGTAAATTAGAATCGAATTTAAAGAATTTTGTATGATACAATTTTTTATTTTTTTTATTTGGTATTTAACTAAATTAAGTTATAATTATAATTAGGTATCATCTACAAGTTATTACACTCATCATCATTGGCTCTGTAGGATTCATTCGAGAAATTGACTTCACCAGTGATTGAGCAGGATGATAATTACTTATTGTCATTAAAAAGTCACTCCATACTCAATGCTATCATCCTAAACTCTGCAAGCTTATATGAGTTATAGTCATCATCACAAATTCTACAGGATTGCCAGCGATTCTCAATGGTATAATCATCAAATCTAAAAGCATCTATTCGACTTAATTGCACCATGATTTAATCTACAATAAGTCAATCAATACTCAATATCATCAATGATTTTGCAGAACACCCAGCAATACTACATGACATCATCATTGACTTTATATAAGTTTATATAAAGTCGCAAAACTTTATTTATCCTGTAAACTTCCTTTATTTTTTTTCTTTTTAAATACGAGTTTTAACCAACAATGTAGCAATGACTATTACTCAAAGAATTATTATTACATAATGATTATGAAATTTTGACATTTCAGTTAAGGATTTAGTTATGATGAATTACCTCTTGCATTAATAAATACAAATAAGAATCAGTGTTACCACTTCTTTTTTGTATTTATTTTTTACCCATTTTAATAACGCTTAAATATTTTTATATAAAAACCTTTAAACCTTCATTACAAAAAATTCCTTTAAAAATTCTAAATTATGATAAATAGAAACAAATATTTAGAAAACGAATAAAAAAGACAAATAAGATTGTATAAACTATTTTGATAGTTGCAGGATTAAGTTATTCATTAAATTATTCTTAAAAGAGAAAATGGTTTAGGAATTGTTTAATACATATAATTGTAAACATTGAAAACAATGAAGATTTATTTTAAACTGTGTCTAGGATACAATTTGTTCTCATAGCTTAAAGACAAATTAACACTTTGTTCTAACCACTAACTAATAATCTGTGCTTGAAGAATTAACATCAGTTTACATCATTCAATTTAAAGTAAAAATAAACAAGTGTTGTCTGGAAAAGTAAAAATAAACTAGTGTTGTCTTGAAAAGTAAAATGAACAAGTGTTGTCTTGAAAAGTAAAATACACAAGTGAGAAAAAATTTAACCGAATAAATACATGAAAAAGGAAAATATTTATGTAAAGAAAACATGTAAGGAAATGTAAAACTAAGATTTGTTTTGAAGAAAGGTGAAAGGAAACATTTGCATGAAAGAAAACATAAAAGGGAAAACAACATAAACGGAAGCACTTGTTGGAAAATATAACTAGGAATTGTTGGGTCGACACCTTTTGATTAATATTCGTAGGGACGTGTGATGGTTTAGGTGTGAAAAATTACAATTAAATAATTTTAGTGAGACGTTTCGATCCTTATATATAAGTCCATCCTCAGTCAATAGAATAGAATAGGAAAATATAACTTAAATCATCACGAAATCTTATGCATGAGAAGAAATAATCATGTAAGAAAATCATTAAAAAAAAACAAAAAAAAAACACGGGTAAGAAATATGTTTCTAGTGCAAAAAAAAAAAATTATTTTAGGTTGAAAAAATAGAGAAAATAGAGTTTCCCATAAATAACGCTGTCTCCAATTTGATTTTTTTTTCTTTTTTTTTCAGGTTGGCAGTATTTTTCAAATAATATTCATTTTTTGCTTCAGAAATTAAATCCATCTATGGCCTAATAGGTAGTATATAAATAAAATCATTAAGTTCTCATAATTTTTTTGGTGATATTTCAACCCCTCCTTGGGTCATTATCAAGTTTTTTCTTAAATCTCTGAATTACTAAAAAATCATTTCTAATTACAATTCTCTATTACTAATAATTATTCTTAATAGTTTCTTCAAATGCGTGCTAGACTATTTTTAAACAATTTAATTTATTAGTTTATTACTAATTCGATGCTCGAGAGAATAAGATTCTAATTTAGAGTTTATAAAAAACACTTTTTTTATTTATTGATTTTATTTTATATTTTTTAATTAATTCTCATACGTTTTAAAAACTAACTTACATAAAAAAGGCATTTTTTCATGTATTATTTATTTTTCTTCCACCAACAAAGTAGGTTACTGACTAACCTATGACCTCCATACAAAAGGTTTATTATTACATACCGCTATAAAATTATAATGTCATTAATATAATCATAGAGTTTGAATGAATGCAATAAAATTAACTTTATAGTAATGATCACGAATTCGTTAACACGAATTTTTTAACCACTATAATATATATCTTCTTCACGGATATATATATATATATATCGGATAAGTTAAAAGTTTGCGTTATGCTCGTGCACATCTCAACGCAAATTATATATTGCAATTTCATTTTAGTAATGCACTTTTCGGAGCAATTAATATAAATTAGTTTTTAAAACACATTAGCAGGTTTCGAACGTCAAAAATATACGATTAATAATATTTCTTAAAAAATAAAGAAGTAATTATAAATTCATTATTGTTAATGAATATTTAGTAGGAGGTAATTTTAATAATATTTAATTTCATTGCTGGTTAAACTGTATTACGACACAGAGTAATCTTGCTACAGTGAAGGCTCAACTCAAGGACGACTTCTGATCTCCGCAAAGTTAGTATTTTTCTCTCTAAGTTTAAAAATCTGAGTCAAACCCTTGGAATTTGTATATTTTTCAACCTTGAACCTAAACCTGTCATTACTTAGAATAAACTTCAAACCAGATCTAATAGAACGGTTTAAATAATAACGGAACCAAAGCCTGTTCAGATAAATTATTTGCACATCTCAATAAAGTAATTAATATCTTCCTTCTTTAAACTTCTTGACTTATTGATCAATACACGTACAATTTTCTTTCTGATTTATCGTTGTNTGTTATTTTTTTTTTTTTTTTTTATCTTTCTACTCTTTAATACCTTTATAATAATTCTTAAGAGTACATATTTACAAATTCTCGACTATTTCACCAATCTAGAATCTTATAATAGGAGCAGGAAATTGCAATTAATAATGTTAAGTAAAGAAGAAATTAATTCAGATTTCAGACAGCTTATTATTATTATTCAGATTTCAGACAGCTGAGATGAGATATTTGAGAAGAGTAGAAGATAAAATTAGAAGAACTAAACTTTCAGAGACATTCTGCAAATTCGAATCAACTCCGTAAAAACGTGATGAGCTCTAACTTAAAAGATTCGGTTATATGACCAGGGTGGGATATGAGCGGTACTGAAAGCAGCCTTATGGAGCAAGACGCTAAAAGAAAAGACCCTGAGGAAGATGGGCAGAAGAAGGGTAACATGGAAGAACAACATAAGATGTTCACTTAAAGAGCGAAGAGTAGACTGGAATCAAATATGACGGCTAGCCGAAATCTATTACATATCTATTTTTCAAGCCTCTACACCCCAAGGTAGATGAGGACGGGATAAGTAAGTAAGATTACATTTTTTTTCTATAAAATTATTAATATAATATTAGATTTAGCAAAATTTATAACTTAAAGATCACCTGGTAATGATGATTACAATAATAATGTAAACAGTTTGCCAAGTAAATGTATTCAGCACACAACTCCTTTTAAGGGTTTCTTAAAAGCAGTTTTTTTCCTAAAGAATAACTATGATTATTGATAGGGCACTTCTTTAGATTATTACTACCCTTATAAAAAGAACAGAGGAGAGTAACATTACAAAGTAGGTGTACGGAATGTTCTTCTTTAGACTGGTACTCCCCTTATAAAAGCAGAAGTGTGATATTCCTTTATCCCAAAGTACATTGGACTAAACATCCCTTTGCCTTAATAGTTATTTAGTCAGTCATTTATATTCTAAAAAAAAAACATAGATGAGTAACAGTCTAAAGAAGTACCCTTAATAGTTTTATCGTTGATGATTTAATAATAAAAGGAACACTTAAAACGTAATTTTTAAGGACACAACGGAAAGATGAATTGTTAAAAAAACGAAACCATATATTTGTAATCAGGGTTTTTCTGAAAAAAATAAATATATAGTGAATTATAATCAACTAAAGATAAAAAATATCGAAAGAAGGTCACAAACAACTTGTTCTTTATAACAAACCAAGAAACAGCTATTTCAAGTTTTTTTTGTGTTACACGTGACAATAAATTAAAAAAAAATCTAACATAACCATTTCTTGCAGTTATAAAAAGATTAAAATTTAAAGTAATGTCTCCGAAGTTGAATTATACTCTCTTGCATAAAATTATTACCGATATACTGTCTTCGAAATGTTTCATCAAATTTATTAAAAATGTTTGATCACTAACTTTGCTCCTTTAGATTTTTTTTTTTATATATTTGCAATAATGAAATAAGGTCTAAAAGTTGGATAAAACATATTAAATTAAAATTTATTAAAAAAAGAAAATTATTAACAAATATTAATCGATTAAAAACACTTTAAGTGATGGTTTATTGGTCACTGTAATCTTCAAGTCTAGTTTTCTCTAAAAATCACATCTTCAAGGACGTGATTTCTTTTTTAGGGTTTCGTAGGTAAAACCAAAAAAAAGAAACCCTTATAGTTTCGTTCCTGTGTCTGTCTGTCACTCTGTACGGTTCCAATAACTTTTGAACCAAAAGAGATAAAAGCGTGAAACTTACCAGTAATAAAGATCGTTTTGACGCGCACACAGGAAAAATATAGAGAACTCAAAATAATCAGCTGTTCAAATTCAAAATGGCGGATAATTCACATCGCGAGAAAAAAATATTTTTTTAAAATTTTGAGTGGGGTATCAAATGAAAGGTATTGAAGAGTAGATTACAAATATATATACCACTTAGGGTTAGTGTTTAATTGTCGGCGCCATTTTGTCAAAAAACGTCGAAATTGTTCGTGCCCCCCCACCCCCCCTCTTTACTAATTTTGTTTCACAATACCAACGAAACCCTTTTTACGTGAGACTTCACGCCTTACCAATTTATTTAAGAGTTAAGCATACAGATAAAAATAAAATGCGTACTTTTTAGATTATTAAGCATCATATATGTATTTAATAACTTTTTTTATATCCCTGCTAAATTATAAACAAATTTAGGAGGAAGGTCCCAAAATACAAAGAAAAAATAAAAGTGTCCCTGGTTCGATCCCGGAATCACAATGTTCTTTTATCGGTAACGACAATGTTATTTTTTTTTAACTTCTCTATATTTTTCCTATTTGTGGGTCAATATATAAGTTGCACCAGTGTTTTAAATTTCCATTTTTTTAACCCTTAACGGTTCGGTTATATGAACCAAAGAGTGACGGAATCAAACAGACACATCACCCTCGGCATATATTCAAAAAGGATCTTCGAAACCGTAAAAAGGTAAGAAAATGGTTGCGTTTCTCAGGTAATATATTGGTGTATATTTTCACAGGCTTTATAAAGTTTAGGTGACAAATATTTAGTGTTATACCCTCTGTTCAGGTAGAGTGACCTTTAAATAATACCCTAAACACGAAAAGTTCCCTTTGACCAAAAAGGTAAAAACCATAAAGACGGCTTTTTAAACCTATACCAATGAAACTGTCAAAAATATCATTGACACCTTTGACTTAAACATTATGAGGTAAAGTAAAAACTGTTATACTTTTTATTTTCTCCAAAATAATGAATCTCCCTTTTTTCTTTTATTGGCAGTTTGTTCATGGAACCATGGATCCCTTTACATTTTAATTTCTTGCCCTAAAAGTTCATGCCCAAACACTTTATTTGCTTGGGGTGGATAAATATCAAATGAAAAAATGGACAAACTTTTTTTAAATGTTACAATGAATAAGAAAGAATAAAATAATTTTTTACAAGTGTTACTTTTCTTAAATGTGAGCAAAAACTTAAAAAAGTTTATTTGAGCCTAAAGTTGACATTGATTTCTACTATCAATAATTTATATACATTTCATATAAATCTGGTTCAAAGATTTATTAAACCCATTCCACTCGGTGAGTCTTAACACTGATATTTCTGAACTAATAGTAACACACGTTTTCGCATAAGGTAAATAGTGTGATTGATATCAAATTGTTAAAAGAACAGCACATACTTTTATAAAGCAGATTTAAAAAATAAAACAAATGTATACCTTTTTATCGGAACTCAGTACAAATTTGAAATCTGAGCCCCACGTCGTTAGTGCTCTTGGGTGCTCTAAAAACGCGAGGACCCTAAAGATCCTTAGGGTCTTAGAGTAAGGGCCTATGCCTATACGGCATGTATCTTTAGTACAATTATTCTAGTGATAGTGATACAGGATAAGAGCTGCAATATCTGCTGTAATAGACCGACCAATGCCACTATTATATTATACGAGTTGAGTAGCTATACCCAATCACCTTACGATACTGGATCAAAATTGATCATTGGTCTTTTGGTATTAAACTAAGCATTTGGCGGACCAATTTAGATCACCAAAGTGGGCCTATTTTATTGCCTTAGGACTAGGAGTGTATGTTTTTGCAGTTCTTTTATCTAGAAGCTTGGATAGCCTAATACGCATAAAAACCGCTGGACCTACTCGTATAAATTTCCCCCTTGTATCCTTAAAACCTGCAGAGCTAATTACAATCTTTGATTGTCTCTAACAAAAGAAACTATTTTAGCGTTCGTTTACAATTTACAGTAATAATTTCTTACAGCTCTCTTATTATATAATTATTCGCTCTTCTTTTGGATTTTAAAGGTCTTAAGGTTTATTAAAGGTTTATTAAAGGTTTATTAAATTAAGGTGAAAATAAATTGATAGCGTCATATTTTTAAAATTTCATTTCAGATGAGTAGGTAAAAGAAATAAAAGAGTTTTATAACAAATTAAACGCCTTATTGGTCTTCTGCAGATCAGAAGAAGCAAATAAAAAATAAAATAAAATGAACACGGAAAGAAAGAGTAGACAAAGAGGAGAATATGAAAGAGGAATGTGTGAATGGTTGAGGTTTTTTCTTTTTAAGGGGGGGGGCTGACGAAGCTTTTGGGCACGAAAAAACCTGAACAGGTTCAGGATATTAAAACAGGTGGACACGAGGAATGCGGGTACGGGAAGGTACCACAAGACAAAGTATACAAGAGATGGAGAGGGATATTACTACAACTAACATGGTGTCCAATGAGATAGCCCACAACCGCCAAGAAGTGGGGAACTCAGGAGTACCGTTGTGCGACCCAGATGAAGCTACGCTCAGGTGCCACTCCCAGAAACCTAGCTGTAGTCTTCGGGAGGGCCCCTTACAATTAAGCACATGCCGCAGGGTATACTTCATCACTAACTTCGGGCTCATTTCTGATGAGGTTTTGGGTGGATCTTCAAAATCCACTAAACCCTCATTTAAAATTTTTAATTGATTAGCATAAACCATAAATTGTTCTTCTTCTAAACAAATAAAGTATGTTTTCATCCTTTCCAGTGTCCTTTTTATTTTAATTAAAAATCAAAATATAATGACATCACCACTGTTTAAAAAAAACCCACCATAAAGAAGTTCAACCGGTGGTTTTGTTTGAGTGAGGTCACGATCAAGAATTGTTAACTCGTTAAATGAAAACAGGACATCATTTATTTTAGGTTCAGGAGCGGTCAACATTGCATAACTTAAGATAACTTTTGAAGAAATCATATAAATAAGAATGTTGCGCTGAAGAAATGGAGAGATAAATGGTCAATGCATGCTTATTATACTGGCGAGTAATATACTATACAATTACTAAAAAAAGATTTAAAAAACGAAGAAAATTATATGAAAAAATAAAGTGGAACACCTTATCTATTAATACAAATAACATTTACATTAGAATTAATAGAATAGAAAAATTAAGCTTTATTATTCAAAAAATTACTAAATCAGTCCTGAAGGACTAATCATTTTGTCGCTTAGACACGCTGAAGAAGATTTATTAACAAAAGAGTACGAATTTAAGGAAACCAATAGTCTTCTGATTATTTGGTTGTTTATTTATTTCAGGTTCAGGTTCCTCTAATAAAGAGAGTAGGAATTAAATATCATTGTTATCATTGAAAGCAATTCGTTGAGGTGTGGGCCGGTAAGGGTATTGAAAGTAATGTTAAGTTTAAGTAACAGCGTGAACTATTATAAGTAAATGTAAAATAGAGGATATGGAATTGAGTTGGTTCACTTTTCACTTGTTATAAGGTAACTGGTAACTGGCTATCTGTAGCCATTCACCTGTGTCGAACTAGCTGTCCAGGTACATGGCTTTGGCTAATGGATAGTTGCAGTAAGGAGACGGAAATACACTCTAGACTTCCATTACTGTCATTAGAAAGTTACAAGGAAAAACTAAAGCAACTGTAGGTTACTAAACATTCACTAAAATTATAAATTATCGGATGCCATTACATCAAGAGAAATTCGTTCGATAAAGAGAACAGTATGGAAATAAAACTGAATTCTTTCAATAAATAAATAAATACTTTACGGTTACTATATGTAAGCTTGTATATTAATAAAAGATAATTCCAATTTCAACCAAAGGATTTCTTCTTCAGTAGTCATTTTTTTCTTCAGTAGTCGGAATCAATTACTAATTTAGAATACTAGCAAATTATCTTATCAAAGGGAAGGGATAGAATCTAGATATTCTTGCTGTGTAAAATAATTTAAATGTTTCTCTTGATGGCAGTTTATAAATCCATTAAATTGAAAATAAAGCACCCCATAGTGAAACACGGGTATTCAGCTAGTCTTAAATAAAATCTTACTTCATTCTACAAGTATATTTAATGTGGATTTTATAGGTCTTCAATCCAATAGTAATCTGTCTACAATATCAAACTGCGCAGGTAGCAGATGATATTAAATCTACGTCACCAGTCAATAGAGTTTATAAAGAAATTGATAAGTGATTATGTCATTACTGTCAATCCTTGTTGAAAGCATTTAAACAGTAATGCAACATTAGAAAAAACCCCAGGCTCCATTGTGTTCTCGTTACCAAACCTTAAACTACAATATTATAGCTAATTGTACGAAGAAAGAAAATACTAAAGGTCGAGCCAATCCTTAATATAACTCTGACAATCTACTTTTGAATATGAAATACATCGAATTAGAATACTTAAATTAATTAGCCAATGTAGTATTAGTTCAGAAATAGGCTAAGTTCAGAACAATCTCACGGAAATAATGTTCCTTCATATTAGCTTTAATCTAGGTTAAAGAAAATAAACAAGCTATTAGTAATTAACAAAATGTATGAGAGTAATGTTATGAGAATAACCATAAAAGAAAATATTCTACCAATTAATGTGTCACATAGCTTCCTCGCGTCTTATTATTGAACCAATGATCACTTGAATATAAAATAATATCAACTGGGAACACTCAACCAACCATTTATGTGGTTTGAATATACATTTAGTTTAAACCTGATTCAATTCCGAGAGGGGTCACATTTATTTTTATTCAATCTAAAACGTGAGCACAGGTTAAATATTAATATGGGGCTGATGTGTGATGGCTAATTTCGACAAACTATACAAACTTCTTTATAATCGAATGAGTGCTTATAAAGATATAGTGGGTGCACATATAAAGATATAGGGAGCACATTTATTTTAATTCAATATTAAATGTGTGCAGACAGTTAAAATTAATTTGATAAAATTAACAACAATGAATGGGGTTAATTGTGAATCTCCTTTGAGGCTTTTTTAAGACATAGTAGTTCACACCCCTATTGAAGGACAGACCCAAAAATCGTCTCTGATGCCTCAATAGAATTTCGATCCAGGGATTTTTTTTTTTTTTTTTAATTTGGAGACATAAAATCGTTACCTTCAGTAAGCTTGGAAGCAAACATACCTCACAGAAAAATATATTTAACCATGTTCTAAAAACTAAAAGGTAAAACTGGAATACAGTAAACTAGTAGTCATTGAAAATATGTATCTGAAATTAAAATGAATTTAGTAGAAACATTCGGTAATCTATTTCGTAAAGGTTTTGTGATAATTTTACATAAAAATTATAGCTTAGGGAGTAGTGGAACCACAGGATACGTTTTTTCCAAACAAAACTCGATACATAAATACTTTTTAATACATTATAAACCGAATTATTAATTTAAATTAAATAAGTAATATTTAAAATTTGTAACCTAGTTTGAAGGAACTAAGTTCTTTAGAAAATGTTAACAAATACCAAAACAGTAGAGTTTTCATAAGGTAAAACAAACGAAAAGTTTAAAATAAACTTTTTAAATAATCCATAATAAATTTTCCATGACTACACGCTATATTTATTTTCTTTCTTTCTTATTCTTTTTTTTCGGTATGATGAGCAGAAAATAATAATAGCTCAAAAAAAATGAGAAGAAAAATTAGAAGAAAGGTAATGCTACGCTTTGTCAACCAAACGTAGCCAAACGAGTCTAAAAGAGAAACACGAACTAACTAGCAAATAAAAATAAGACACAAGGCTCAAACTTCCCGTGTAATAAGGGGCAGTTGACCGACAAAACCTACCAACAAGTCCAAAAACCCTGAATAAAATGTCCACGCTTTTAGATTGCGCATGGTCAAATAAATAAATAATAATACCTTGATAAAAGGGTTCATTTTAGTGGCATAAGGTCCGTCACGTGAGTTTATAGATAGGAATTATTGATTCGATACTCATTTTATCTAGAATTAAGATAAATCAATAAATAGATATGAAGGTATTATAAAAAAATATTATCACTTAAGATACTTGAGATACTCTAACCAATAGATCACCGGATCGTCACACAGGTATGCGCAATGGAAAAAAAATCCAAACAATTTTATCCTTTGCGCATGCCCTGTCATCCATGATTTGTTCCCTGAGTGAACAAACCTTCAAAATATGTTTTAAATGGTTATTTACTTGAAAAATGAAACAAACATTCTGGAAATAATGTTAAATTAAAAATCATAATAATATTTCATAAATAAAATAAATTGCAAGATCCTTTTCTCAGGGAAATTATTCAGTGAGTTTCAGCGAGCAAGATGAAACTGCATTGAATAGACTATAATATTATTAGTGGCCTGTGACCATGCACTTATTTTATAATCCGTTTGATAAAATGAAAGATCATACTCATTAGCATGAATAAAAATGTTAAAATTATAAAAATAAGATAACAAGACACCATATATTTTCATTAGGCCACAAAATTGTTAACATTTCTTCAGATTTAGATCTAAACAAAACCATTTTTACTGTCAAACCTTCTTAAGATTGTTACTTGTACATATTTAAGATTAGGCTAACTTTAATGTTTTATCTCACTTCTTTACGAATATCAAGGAAATTGCTCTTGAAATAAAAGTACGTTAAAAGTATCTGTTATCTCGTTATCTGATACTTGTAATCAAGGTAATTAGGGTTAATTTACTAATTTAAAGTTTTAACAAACTTTTAACTCGTAAAAAAAAACAGGACAAAAGAATAAGAATTTCTCACACTAATTCTAATAAAAATAACAACTTACAGGAAATGCTTGTTTGAAAAATGTCAGATTCCTAAAAACAATCTTTTTATCTCTCAATAGTTGAAGTAGACATTTAAAAATGAATATATACTATACAAACATATTAATAAATAATATAAAGATAGAAATGATTTTTAAATATTCAAATTTCTTTCTCATTTTTAGTGCAAATTCTCATGAAGATTATGGTCTTACGTTATACACTCATGGTTCTCCATGAATAAAATTATGGTATCCAATCATGGTCTCCATAAAAAAGACTGGAACTCTACTTACTTTTACTTCCTTTTTCTATCAACGTTAACTAACCATTTTATACACTGTCTTACAAAAATTATACTAAATTAAATTAAAGTCAAATAGATATAGGTCTGATTTCTGAAAGGATGAATGAGATTCATTTGTTTTGACGAAGTCTCACGATGTCTTTACAATCAAATTTATTATTTAACTTTTGTTTGTTCAATATTAGCGTGATTATCCTAGAACTAAAAACTGGCATACTTATCTGTCTCTAGTCCGAATCTCAGAAAGATGGGACATGATTTTCAAATTTTGTAGGTATGTAAAGTGGCCAACTCCAAGTCTTGAAATTACCTAATGTTGTGTCGATGAAAAGGTACTATAGTTGTTGTTCCTAAGTACTATATATGTATTGTCCCAGTTGCATTAATATGTTTTCACTTAAATATTCATTTAAAGAAAATTTTGGTATGAATATATTAATATTATATACTGAAAACATAAAAATATGATTTTTTGAAACAATTATGTTTTGTAAAGAATTATATTTAGCCATTCTTAATTATAATTGTTGTCAAAAAAAACCATCATGCCCGACACAAAAAACGAATTTCACTTTATTTCTCATTGTAAACGAAACCTAAAGTATGTTCACATGAGGTAGAAACGATCGCTGAAGACTTTGGCCATTGAGTGTGTCTAATTACCAGAGACAATTAGACAGGTAGCTCCACCTACATAGAAACTAGAAGTTCTTTTAATGACAGCTGTTGTTCATATCTACACCACCAGGCTGAGTTACTAGTATCTCCTCCTAACCTCGTTCTTTTGTCGCTCTCTTATTCTATGTCATCCTTTGTTCAGTATTGTCTACTTTTTATTTTGTCCATTTCTAAGATACGGATAGTCTTTCTTGTTCTTTATTTCCGTCCTCGACAGTCTCGGTTATCAATGATTCGAAAATTGGTTATAAGGTCACTTTCTTATTTTATTTTCACTTTGTTCCTTAATGGTTTTGATGATACTTTGTTTTCGACAAGTTTGTCATAAAACCAAATCAGAATGAACGCTTTTAACTATTTTTATTGAACGAATAACTAGTGTATAGATTAGATTAGCATTTGACTAATACTTTAAGTTGATTAATAAGAGTCATCAATAAGGCTAAATAAAACAACAAGGTATCAAATGGTAAACAATAAAGTAACAACAGGTAAACATCAAGGTACCAACAAGTACGAACAATATAACAGGTAAACAACAAGGTACCAACAAGTACGAAAAATATAACAGGTAAACAACAAGGTACCAACTGGTACGAACAATGTAACTGGTAAACAACAAGTTACCAACAGGTACGAACAATATAACCGGTAAAGAGCAAGGTACAAACAAGTACGAAAAATATAACAGGTAAACAACAAGGTACCAACTGGTACGAACAATGTAACTGGTAAACAACAAGTTACCAACAGGTACGAACAATATAACCGGTAAAGAGCAAGGTACAAACAAGTACGAAAAATATAACAGGTAAACAACAAGGTACCAACTGGTACGAACAATGTAACTGGTAAACAACAAGTTACCAACAGGTACGAACAATATAACCGGTACCGGTAAAGAGCAAGGTACGAACAAGTACGAACAATATAACAGGTAAACAGCAAGGAATCAAACAGTAAACGACAGGTAACCGAGGGTTGACAATAAACTGATCGAGTTTAATTTAATAAAAACTATTTAAAAGAGACAAATCGTGATTGAAAAATAATTAAAAACAAGTACAGCATATCCTGCATAACAGCAATAGTTTAGTAACAGACAGTCGTATATCATATGAGAAATTAAAAGCATTTATCTTTCGTTGAGCTGCAATAAGTTTGAGTTTTTAAATATCTCTCTTTAGATAATAGAGTTAATATTATAATACATATGTCATATGTACTAGAGAGAATTAATTCTGAGTAGACTTCAAGTAAAAGGGGTAAACTTAACTCGTCTTCTGAATATATTACAGATTTAAATAGAATTTTTAAGGTTTAAGTAGACCAAAATGGAAAGCATCAACCTGTCTATAAGGGAGCATGAACCACGAGCTTAGAATAACAAATTATAAACAGTAGCACAGTAGTTAACATCATAGTGTACTTAATAAAGAATTAATACATTTGATATTAGACGATATATAAGTCATCTTCACACAATATACAAAGCTTCTAGCAAACCTAAACATTTTATCAGAATTCATCATCTTAATGAGAGAAGTATGCCTTAATATTTCCAGACCTAGAAATCTCGTAATCCAGAACAAAAATATCGGAATCAACTGTTCAAATTTGACAATCAAACGTACCTTGATCCATTGATCCACAACCCTCCACCAAAATAATTGGTTTTTGTTTAATCACCCGGCGTTTTTCAATAAGGCCATAAAAAGTACATGTGGTTTTGAATACCTTAATTCTGACGTGATAAAATATTTTTAAAAAATCAAAGCAATGCCGATTTATTTAAAGAAAACTTTCGTATTTATTCGAAATAGACCATTTTATAATCTGAAGTCTAAAGCCTCGGAACGAAAAAGAGGTACCGTTTGAAAATCATCCTCCTTCTTCGACGTAGTATACAAAGGATAACGACAACATTGGTTTCAGATCGAAAAATAGATCCCTTATACTTATCGAACCTACCGATACGTGGTCGGGCTACACCGATTAACAACATAAGGAATGGAAAGGAGGGAAATAAAACAAGCTGGGATCTCGTTGCATCATAGAAAACCCTTAACAATTCGTTACAGAGAACGGACGAAAGATGGACGAGGACAAAGAAGTACCTCGAAGGGGAATCCTCTCTATATACCGTTTTCCTATTAAGCATGAAGTTAGTAGACTAGACAGGACATCTCCCTTCTATCTTGTAGATCCTGTCAAGTTGTGGGCTCATACGTCCGACCAAGCCTTGTTAGATTAGTCGAACGTTATGGGAAACATCTACCGTACAACCTTCTATCTCAGCTTGCCATTGTTGATTTTAGTTCATTGTGTATTCCCAGGAACTCAGGACAGTGACCATATATGATTCGTTTCCTTTAAATTCCTTTTGGATTACTAGTTTACAAAGGAAACATTTTTGCAAAAGCATGCATAAGGAGTAATAAAATTTTGATAGTGGAAAAATGCTACTGAAGAAAGACATAATATGTTCCAGCTAACTCACTGGACATTAACTTTTGTCCTGATTTAACTTTTTATCCTTAATCCTATTAAAAATCCTCCTAATTCACAACACATCAGACGCATTCCTATTTCGCGTATTAGCAAAGAAATACATTTACGGTAGAAGATAATCAGTTGATATTGCGGGTGCATATACATTGGAGGAAAGCCATATTGCCACAATATTACCTAATCACACCAACTGTCAAATTAATTAGTGGTTTTAAGAATGTCCCAAATAAGGATAAAGAATCAGGATCAACTTACCAACTAAGCCTTCTTT
>KZ651406.1:384703-407231 GCA_001010745.2 Gerris buenoi
AAAAAAAAAAAAAAAAAATATATTGGTCAATAAAAAATAATATTGTACTGTGTTAAAAAAAAAATGTTGGTCAATAAAAAATAAATCTTTCATAAAAAATAATATTGTACTGTGTTATTTTTTTGTGAGTGAAAAAATACATTAAGAGAAAATTCGGGACAGAAGATGTTTCAAGAAGAAAAAAAGGAAACTTTAAGCAAGTATTAGAGACGTGATATTTTTAGCCGTGGAAATTGGCCTCATCTAGATCATACATGTAAGGAACCCATGTTCTTCTTTCTTACTACGTGAAAAACTTGGCGAGAGCTCATCAACAGCACTAAGGACCTTTTCCTAGCGCCACCAGGAGCGTGAGAAAAACTTAACTGTTTCAGGTCACCTACGGGTGAAAAGGATCTATTAAGACATTATAGAAAAAAAATAATGTTAAGAAGACGTGTTGGTAAAAGTGTCCTGAACTATTCGCAACAGGATTGTTTAGCGAAAATGAACCACGACGTGTTTAGCTAAAACCTTTGTACTTAAAACGTGATAAAACCAAGTTTTGGTAACAGAGGATTTTAAAGATCAGAAGGATCAAACGATTTCTCTTTCAACTTCGTACCTATACTCTTCTATTTCTTTTCTTCTATATACAAATTAAACTTCTTAATTTATTGCTTCTTCATACGATCATATTGGCGTTGATATATGCGTGTATAGTAAGTACATATAGTCAGAAATGACGCACCAGATAGTCAGAAATGTGTTTATCATCATCCCTGGCGCTTCAGCTCTTTGTAGAGCCCGGGCCTGCAACACAGTCTGTCTCCAGAGGTCTCTGTCCTGAGTCCTGGGCCACAGTCCTCCATCTTCTGACTCCTATACGCCTGTGGTCTTCCTCCAAATCCAGAAATGTGTTAATGCACAAAAATTCAATTTTGGATGGACAACATTTAGGGAAGATCGCAAAGGAGCCACCTTACACTAGTTTAGAACAATAAAAATATACCCCACCACGTGGGATCGAACTACCAATAAATTCTTCTCTTAGTCGTGAATAACTCAGATGTTTCTGAGAATCGAAGGAGAAACTTCTCTGATACTTATATTTGCAATAGATGGATATAAATTAAGAAATTATGAAAAATATTGGTGTATTTTGCACTAGCATCAGAAGATAATCAATTACAAACTATAAGGGGGGGGGGGGGGGGTTTATGAGGCTTATGCTTTTGCTGCATTACTGAAAGCCCACAAATGGATTGTGCAAATATTATTATAACAACATTTAAAGACAAGAGTTAATGAAATATCATTTTTTAATCTAAAAATCTTCCTTACAGAAGATAATGTATGTCAAGAAATATAACAGCGAAACATTACTTAAATAGAACTGAGTGAAAATGTAAGATTGTTTATCAGGCGTGCTGTATTTCTTAGAGCACGTCGCAAAGATTAAGGGTTAGAGTTAAACGCAAAATATTTAACTTTTATCATTTGTGAATAAAAGAAAAATTGAATAGCATCCTTGGTATGTTAATATTCCAAAGTTTCCATTCCTTTCAATCTTTGTGTACAAATATTCTGCTAAATATAACTTATGAAAAATTGTTTAATACGTCGAAGCTTGTGAGTAAAGGTCAATGTAAGAGGACAAACTAGGTTAGAGTTCACCTGAAAGAAGAATGTTTATTTTATTACGCAAGATAAATTAGATCTGGGATCATATCCATAGCCATCGAGGTTATAAGGATCTCAAGAGAGGTTATAAGATTAAGAGGTTATAAGATTAAGATGTCCTGGAGAAAAAAATAGAAATAAGAAGAAGATATCCTCAGTTGGTAAAAGTGTCCTGTATTTTTTGTAAAGAAAAACTTTTTCTTTTTTTCCCTCCGACAATAGAAAGAAAATAAGGATCAGGATGAATTCGTCACGGATGGTTTTGGAGGAAATACTACCTAAGGTGTAAAGTAGGTGAGAACATTTTCCGGTAATGTACTCGAGGTACAAATAGTCTGTGGGAATTTAGGACTAGGTACGTGATTACAAGGGGCGAGAGAGGAAAATGTGAAAATGTTAAAGGAAATGTCTTAGTAATTTCTTTAGTGTTAAGAGAAACATTAAAACGAACTAAATATATTATCAGAACATCGGGAGATAACGTAAGTACCAAAAGGATCAGTGAAACTGCACAGACTTCTTTTTCTACCATTTCTATTTCTATTGAAGTTTTATAGAATTAAGTGAATACAAACTCAAAGCAAAATTAAATAGTGCATCAATTTTTGTTGTTTTGATCAATTTTGCTCTCTTTTAAATACAGTAATTCTTAAATATTTTTAAACTTTTTGGGAACGCGTTTTTATTTATAAATAGTAGGTGTTCTTATCAAGACTTTTTATCGGGACTATTACTTTAAAATAATAATAAAGTATTAAATAAAAAATATAAATGTTTTGGATGAGACTAACGCATAAAAGAGAATGTCAAATAGTACGCCAAATTCACCATAAAGGTTGAATTAATTTGAATAAAAATGAAGAAGGTTTGTTTAAATCAAGAATTGCATAATTTGAAAGTTTTTGACCGTGATCCAATGATCCCAGTTTATTGTCACGTTAATTCTACATTTTTTTTTATTCTTTGGCATAATAGATTTAATACAATTTTTATCCAATTTTTGGAATTAAAGCATGGAGCTGAATATAACCTTATTACTTTTAGAATTGTAAATAAAATTGAGTTCAAGAGGTCCAGTTTGGGATATTTAATTGGAACATTGTAAAGAGCACTTCTGGACCAACTTATGTAAACATCATTATAAAAACCAAAAATGTTTGACTTATCATGTTGTAGCTTAATGATAGCGATTTGTGGATAACTAAAGCCTCGTCCAGACTACCGAACCGAACAGAGGAAACGAGCCGAGCATTGTTCTTTGCGCATGCACAGTCTAAAGTACGCCTGCGCATCTTAGACTGGGCATGCGCAGAGTCTAATGCTCGGCTCGTTTCTTCTGTTCGGTTCGGCAGTCTGGACGAGGCTTAATTGAATTTTACAAATTTTCTTATCTTAATTTAGTTTAACATTTAATAAATGCTAAGACTTCCAAACCTATATGGAACGCTTTCAGTCGTTTAAATTTGTCCATTGGATTGCCGTTGATATAAGACTGCTGATGTAGCGCTCAAGATGTTTTTTTTTTATTTTTTAATGAAAGAATTAAAACTCATCGATCTGTATATTGAGACTTAATTATTCAAGAAGAAATAATAAAATGAACGGTTTTTGGTGTACCTTTTTTATGAATGGATTTCTTCTTAAGAAGAAAGTATGAATGAATCTTATGAGAAAGATAAAACTAAAAAAGAAGATACATATAAAAAATGAAAAATAAGGAGAAAATGTTGGGGTATAATATTGTGTGTATATGTCTGTTAGTTATTTTCCCTTGTTTCACTTCCTCTGTGCCAGATCTCAGTATTAGAGATGATGGAGTTGATCCTTCGAATCCCGAACACACGAGTTAACCGGTTATTAAAGCATCTAAAGTCTCAGCTAATTGTACAGAAACGGTGCTTCCCACGAATCACCGTGTTCCCGCCTTCAAACCTAACCCTGTTCAGCTTTAGGAAAAAAACAAAACAACATTATCACAGTAATAACCGCGATTAGCTTTGGATGGAGAATTTTTGGGTATCAAATAACGCTGTTTTTAAAAGTCTTCAATTAATGGCTTTTACAGTTAAAAAAAAAAATAAAATAAAATTAAAGAAATATTATTTTATGCAATATTGAAGTAAAATTCCGTATAATATCTTTATAATAATTGTGTAATATATGTTAAAACAAAATACAGAAAGTCTCATAATGAGTAAATTCAAAAATAATTCTATGACCTTTTTCTACAATGGACAATGATAAATAGCCAATTAAAATGTCAAAAACGAACATTAGCAATTGTGGTTTATTGAAAATAAAACTGAAATAAAACTGATCAACACAGCTCATTATCATAATGTATAAGAATTAAACCACTCCATCTGATATTTGAATACATTACGTTAATTTTTGGTTTTAAACAGATAAAAACTTGGTTTAGAACGCTTTTAGGGGTACAAATATATCTATCATTTACCACAGTGGCCTCAAGTATATCCCCTAACAATCAGAATACAATTAGTAAATAGTAATTCTACTAGAGTTCGGATGGAGTGTAAAAGACTAAATAGCGACTTACATGACATACTTGGAAGGTAACAAAACAGTACCTTCTTTAATAAAAGTTGTTATAATTTAGCTAATGTATTGCAAAGTTAAGTGATAAATACTAATAAAATTATAGGTATATATTATATTATATAAGTTGTATAGATGTATATTATACATATTTCAAGATATTACAAACCCTATTAGTTATCTTCTACGCCTTACAGTAGAATTCACTAAGAACTCGACTAAAAAAAATCATTCACTATAAAAAGAAACTATTCACTCAAGACAACATGTATTCAAAAATTAATGAAGTTGAATTTTATATTTAAAAAAATCCAATTAAGGACTATAAAAAAATAAATTAAAACAAAAAAAAAACTTAAAATAAAAAATAGGGTTCATAGCCCTCTCCTGTATTTGAAAACTTATCTCGAAGTCTTAAAAGAAAAATGGAAGGATCAATAGGAAAGAAAAGAAAAAGAAGATACAGAAGAAAAGTAAAGAAGACGAAGAAAAAATATCAAGTGGAATCCCGTTGGCCGAGTTCTTCCGAAGTCCCCTTCTTCCTGATCCTTAATATAACCGGATTTAATAATACAAGAAAGCCTCCTTCTAGATCTACCACTGTCACGATGACTCCAAAACTGTACAATTAAAATAAAAACACAACTTTAGGACTTTGATGAAAAAACTACCATCAAAATATTAAAGTAAAATAAACGGACATGGAAGAGGAAAAAACAATTATTATACATTGTAGATTAATCCAGTTATAAAATACTTTGAATGGTATGAAATTAATGGATTTTGCTACAATATATATTTAAAAAATAAAATGCTTAAAAAGAAAAATAATTATAAATAAGAGCAAGATTTTTTATAATTCAACCAAAAGTTATTAAATAATAGTTGACATTAAATAACTCTATTTTAATTATTAAAATAAAATCGTTTTATGATTACAATTTATATGTATAATATAACGAAATTTGAAAAATAAAACTGAAAATAAATCTTTAAATTAAAATAAAATTATTTGCATGATAAGGTTGTTTATTAAATAAAGAAAAAAGAAATATACTTAGTAAAAAATATAGTTTAAAAGGTTTCTAATGCGATTAATGCCCGAATACAATCGATTACTGTTGACATCTGTCGTTCAAAAGCAGAGCTAATTCAATTGATTCTCTATTACAGATTTGTATCACTATGCATAGTTTTATTGTTATTACATAATACCAAGCAAATTATTTGATAATATGCATTATTAATTTAATGTAACATTATGTACATTATGTACTTTCCCAAATTTCAAATTTTTTTTCACTGTTTGCCCCCTTTTTAAATTAATATAGTAATATTAATCCTATAAATGTAAAAATGAGTCAAATGTAAATCCTCCATTGAAAACTAAAAATATATAATACCATCAATATGTACCTATATTCTTCTTATTTTTATAAATTCCACTTTTCATGAATCTTACAGATACCTTAAAGAAAAAAATGTATTTACCAAAATGCCGGTAAATTTAAAAATTTGTTGTTTTTTTTTTAGTTTTTAATGACCTTCGCTGTCTTTAGATCGTATTAATTATTTCCCAGACGATGTCTTTCTAGAATTATATTTCAATTTACTAAAGTTCTAAACTTATTCAAGATTTTGCCATATGTGGTCTACTTATGCTAGAATTGTAATAGAGAATAAGTGATACTTATAGAAAGTTGAATTAAAGGAAATATACTATATGTAAACCATAATTATTAAATCGATTTTCAGTTACAAATTTGAAAATATCCTTATACCTTCCTTTTAGGGAAATACTTATTCCTTTACTTCAGTGATGTAAAATTGTTCACTCACCTGAAACAGAAAATTAAAAAAATAAATTAGAAAATTGCAGCGCAAACATATTTCAATTAGGATAAGTAGAAGACTGTCGTCAAGAAACTTTTAAATTCTTTTGGTAAATATGTGATTATCTAGATGCCATATTACTTTAGTACAATGGTATTGGGGATAAGGTATCAATTTGGTTATTTTTACAATTAGTAATTTTCAAATCAAAATGAAATATCGAAAAAAGATCTTTACGTTACCTGATAATAATAATAACATTTCCTGACATTCTTTTAAAATATGGATTATGCAAAGATGTATTCAAAATGAACATTTTGAATGACAAATTATAGACAATTTCAACCTAGCCATAGCACCTTCTCTAAGGTGAATCATACCAAGCGATTGTTAGAATATTAGACGATGTCTCCGGGTATGATACAATAGGCTAGGTGATATCACACCTATATAATATGAACATCACGATCTCAAGCAGTCATCCCTCAATCCATCCCAAGTCAATTACAGATTCGTTCTAAGCGTGCATAATAAACTCTTGTTTTGTACCGGCATTGGGTAGTTTCGGGGGGATAACTCTATTCAAAATATTCAAAAAGAAAGAAGAATAGGCATCTTCAATCTGTAAAAAAAACAGGTTTTTAAAAGAAACTAACTAAAAATAAGAAACAAAGATGAAATCATCCTAAAGATATTCAGGAAAATATACTTGAATTTATTACAGACATGATGCATAATTGACTAAATTTAAATAGAAATATAATTTTATTTAATGGATATTTTCTGTGAGAGCTTGACTTTAGTTTGCAAAACTTCTTATAATAAAATAAAATAATAATTTACGTATATTTGTATACAAGGTACATTGTATATACTTGTATATACGTATATACTTATTGTATATACTATTGTATATACTTGTATATACGTACATTATACATAAGGCTACATTGAGCAGGTTATTTCTTTTGATTCTTGGTTTTTTATTCAAACTCGCGCTAAATATAGATCATGCTCCTCAACGAATACAGATTATGCTTTTTAAATAGACGATTGATAAAAGAATATACAATAAGTGAAGTTCAGCTAACTGGTTGATTAACAGTAAACCATACAGTACAAATAAAATTTTACCAAAAACTGTTCAAGAAGATATGCAACACATTAAAGAGGTTTTTAAATTTTTGATTTTCCTATACATCAGTAAATACGCTACTTTGATTTTAACTTTTTGGCTGCAATCCTCGCTATTCTAAAAGTTTATTTCATTCGCAGTCGATAATCACAAAGTTATCATGCAACACAATGTTCTTAAGTTTTGCTCTAACAAAATAAAATACTTAATAAAAGAATTACTAATGTTGAAGAAAGTTTAGTTTTGATGTTTAAGGTTGTTGAATTTGTTGTTTCTAATATATTGCAGGTTAGCTTTTAAGATGATATCCCGCTCTCAAAGGACCAAAATATTTGAATAAGGTTGTCACCAAGTTTATAAGATTTTACTCTGTGGAACGTTTTTGATCACACTCTAACATTCAAGGTAAAACTTTTTTTTAAACTATGTACTTACCAATTACAAACTTAAAAAGAAAATAAAAGATTACAACTTTAAAAATTTCGCAAAAAAATGTTTAAAAAAAAAGGATTGTAAATGGGTGTATACTTAATACTATTTTATTCCATTAAATTCCCTTGTAAGTGATGTGAGATGTAGTTTTGTGGAATTACTTCACGTTTACTTCATCAAGGACAGTGGCATTGCTCAAAAAATGAGCTCCATCATTAACTTTTTTTGTTAGTTTTTTTCTACTTTATTTTAGGAAAGAATAATGTTTGAGACCTTAGTAAGAATTTGTGTAAGGACAATACAACATAAATGGTCAGAAATAGACTTAGATGGATAATAATTATTTTAAGCTTTGTTAAACTATAGCAATCAATTTTATATCTCTCTAAATAGAAATTATTAATTGATATTAAAGAGAAATTTTTTTATTAAAATAGGTAAATCGGTAAAATCGGTAAACTAAAAAGGTAAAATAGGTAAACTCAAAACAAAACGCATAGTGAAGATGAATTTAAAAATTATATAATTATATTTAATGTAATTAATCTATTTTCAACAGGTGATTGCATTTATCAGATTTATTTTCATCAATACCACAGAAACCAGATTTTACCCGGGAAACGACTACCTTATAGATCAAATTTTTAAAACGAATTACATTTTTATTAAAATTGACAACAAGCTAATATGCAATATGGTAGTAACTGTTTTCTAGATAAACATTTTTATTAAAATACATAAACGAGTAGAATAATAAAGCTGATTTTCTTTTAGAAGAAAAACAAGTTTGAATGAACCGGAAACTCAACGTCAATTTATATATAACCTCGTTACTAAAAAAAATATATAACCTCGTTACTAATGATAAATTATAGTTAATCTTTATGAAATTATGATAAATTGTTTAGTTCCAAGCAATATTTTCTTCATTAGTGAAAAATATTTATAGGTTAAGAAAAAAGTAAGGTTTCATTGACGACATACTTGGAGATGTCAAGGTTAGGATAACTTGGCAAGATCATTAATTCTTCATTGGCTTCATGTACCGTTCTATCTTTACAAAAGAGGAGTTGTGTCATTTCCGTCAAGACAATCAAAGAATGGTTTTTTAGTAATATCTTGGGATTATTTCCACTGAGAAATGGGATCTAGAAACCTTAGTTGCTTGGAGCTAACAGTACCTTAACTGTTCGGCTCATTTAGAAGATGAGTCTGGTGAATTTGCTACCTTTTTTAAAAAGCTAGTTAAATGTCTTGTTTTAGAAGCTAAAAAGCAGGTTAAAACTACGAAGGCTTCTTAGATAGGTTGTTTTAGAAGTGGTCTCGAGTTTGCCTTGCCTGATGGTTCAATTACATTGGTAAAGGATAGTATATAGAGTGTGACCGGCACCGCTAGCTTTTAGATTGTAGACATCGACTCACACCCTTCAATTTCCACCTGCTTGGAGACGTTTCATTCTGTTATAACATGTTTATAAATAGACTCGGATTTAACTGCTTCTATAGTGATAAGGATAAGACCTAATTCCTTTTTGTAAGCGCATCGTTAGTCAATATCCTTTAGTACATAGACGAAAGATTAATGAAAGTTGTGTTCTGTTTTGAGATTTTCAACTAATCTAGGATTCAACTAAATTTAGGATTTGTTAGTGCTTTTTCTGTTTTAACGGAGACTTGAATAGGGTTCTTTGTTCCTTATCCTTCCCCTACCATGCATCACTCACTCTTGAGTGTCTTGAGTGTGTGTGCCTCCCTTCTCTAACCAGTGTCCTTTTAGGCATTCATATGTTCACATCTAAATCTTAAAATCTATATCTAATTTCAGTCATTCTTATATCTAAAGTATTCAAGTAATTGTATGTGTACGTTTATAAAGTATCTATATCTAAAATAACAATATACATACAATTTAAAAAGTACGTGTTTTAGTGTGTGTTTATTCACCTCGTTACATCTACATCTATATCTACGATTAATTGTATCTAGACTGATCCTAAATATACGGACAGTCTGCTTAAAGGCTTTACATCTACATCTACATCTATATCTACATCTACATCTCGACTAACAGGATTTTCACATGTAAAGTTATTGTAAAATTATGATTACTTTTTAGATATAAAATCATCGGAGTATAAAACTTTCTCATATAAAATACGATACTGAATTTATATCCCCATAAAATAATTAATTTATAACTAAACATATTTAAAAAGTGTTCGACAGTTGATGGTTTATATTTTGTTTTCGATTTTCAGCTGATTTTTTACAAGCTTTTATTTAATTTGCAATGTTCGTATGTAAATGTATATTGTACGTATTGTTCGGGTCAAATCTTGCAACTGAATTTTAAAGCAGCTATCCTCAACCAATGGAATTGAAATTTTGCATACAGCATAGTTTGGATGACAATGCATGGTTAGCTATGTGACCTCATTCTAAATCCAATATGGGGGACAGCCCAAGATGGTAGACTATTATTTTTTTAAGCACGCTCATGACATGGGTATCAAATGAAAGGGTTTGGTGAGAAGGATATGAATAAAAGCTTGTTTTTTGACAACATTTTTATACTTACTTCAATATCTTGGAAACTAAACTTTTCTCGGAAAAGAATACTTATATAGTTAGATTCGTATTAAAATGGTCTACAAAATAGAATTTTTTTAATCAAAAGAAATATAAAACAAATGTTTAAAATAAAGAATATAAAAAACTAACTCAAGAAGTTTTACTAAATTTACTATGTAATTCTAACTAAAGAGTTTTATAACTTGAAATAATCTCGATAGGGTTATAAGCACTAACTTCATTGTGATTTTTACCGGGATAAGCTTTAACTCAAAAAAAATCTTTATAACATTCTCGTCATATATAGAGATTAAATAATGTATATTTTAACTAATGGGTGTATTTTACTATACAAAAGCCAAAATCTCGCTGTACCTCTAATATTAATGGCGTGAGAAGATCTTAACTTTTTTAATCCTTAAAGAGTATCTAATCTTTAATCCCAAACTGATTGCCTTTTTTTTCTTTTGTGAGTAAAAGTATAATTGAAGGTCAATTAATTTCCCCCAAAAAAGCCATTTTGTAAAAGGCGAAATGTCATTTAATTTGAATTTAATAAATTCACTGTAAGCATTTGTAACTCTTACGTAATATAATATTAGCATAACAGAATCTTAGCTAACAGCTCCATTTATTACATGCATAAATATAATCGACATACAAAAAAAAAACATTTGAACTAATTAATGTAAAATGATTCCATTATGACTATATAACAGCTTGTAAATGGTTTTTAACTAAGAACTGAGCTTCTTCCCTTGACTTGGATATCTTAGACTAGTTTGGGAAGTATTTACCACTTTTTTTTCAAAGATGTAAGAGAAAAAAATCAGATAATTAAATGACGAGCTTTGGTGTTCGAAACAAGGCTAGGGAACATGAAAACAGAATGAAAATAACAAAAATATGTGGATAAGATGTAATGAACAAGATCTAACTACAATAGACACTGGTTAAGTAATACATCACATCATGTAATAGTCAGTACATCTAACAGCAGTTTATCAATCATTAAACATTCTTTTTAAATAAATATTTATAAAAGGATTAATCCATACAAAATACGATCGTGAATAATATTTCGAAAGCTTGAATTTGATCAGTATATTGTCAGAAAACCAAAATAGCTATTAACTATGTTATTAATTGTGAATGAGATAAAGAACGATCAGTCAAACTGTTAGTCAAAAATTTTTGAATAACAGTTTCAAAAATTTTTGATAAACAGTTTACTTGCGATGATTGTGGATTTATGACAATTAACTGATTATATCATACCATATTTATCTTAAACATTTGATGAAAGTTGGATGGTGAGTCAAAATTAAATCACTGTTGGTCTCATATTTATTTCTGGACATCGAAAAGTACTTATCCGATTTTAATTAAATTTGGATGGTTTGTCAAAAATACTAAGTTTAACCGTTTGCTCAACTTTTATATTGCATTCAAATAAATGTGATCCGAATGGTCATTGAAACAGGACCAAGCCATGCCCCATTAATACTTTAGGCGATTTGCAAGAGTTCCGGATTTTTGGCGCCCCGCTGAATCCGGACCCTGGACGTTTGCCCAATCAGCCCCTTTAGAAGGTTTGTGCAACCAATATTCAGTTGAATATAAAATATAAAGAAAGTATTTGGAATTATAATATGTGAATGTAATACAATTATTCCAAGTTAAATCACATTATTGTTTACTAATACGACACGAGGAAGTTGGCGCCACTATTATATATTTAAACATTATAGTTTCTAATTTACCGTAAATTCTGCTTAAAAAAAAAAAAAAAAAAAAAAAAAAAAAAAAAAACTGCTAGGTTAGCTCTAAAAAAGAAGGTTGCAGTCGCATTAGCAACAATATGACCCTATAATTTGTTGAAACCCTCTTAAATTCCCATTAATCCACGTTATTTATTATTATTTACATAACAAACTTATGTAATGTTTGAATTTATATATTTACTCCTTAAATAATTGGTATTTAATATGAATTTCGTTTTATTTGGTTTTTTTTTCTAGCTACATTTTAATTTTAAAGTATAATAACGTTTATCTGGTTTTTATAGCTTAAAAGGAAAAACATTAAACAGAGAAATTGAAGTTAAACAGCACACTTTATGAGTAATTTTTATCAAAAAAGATCGTTAAAAAGATTGAAAATTATATGTTTAATATAATATAACCAATTATATAGACTCGCTCAAGATTCTGAATACTCTAAGCAGGATGGAAGAAAGAAATCCAAGCTTCGCACTAAATTTTGGGTCAGCAAAAAGGATTCATTGAATTATCATTCCAATTCAATTATCATTCCAGCAATGTTCACTTACCTAATTCCATATTGTTTATTTTAAATTTAGACAATTCTATGCTATATATTTAATAGAAGATCGGTCGTAATATGAAAATCAGTTGTGCTTTTAGT
Organism: Gerris buenoi; assembly: GCA_001010745.2. Lineage (NCBI taxonomy): Eukaryota > Metazoa > Arthropoda > Insecta > Hemiptera > Gerridae > Gerris > Gerris buenoi. The sequence continues at coordinate 397,323 of KZ651406.1, forward strand.
AAGCATTTTGAAATCATGACATCATGTCTTAGGCTCGTCTTTTTTCGATCTTAACCTTGAACAAGAACATTAAAAATATACTTGGCAAGACTTTAAAAACTTTATGTCACCAAGAACAAGTTTTAAGAAGGTTTCGATAATGCTTTAAGATATTGTTATTAGCAAATGAAGGAGGCAACAAACTTACCAAACAAATTTCAACTTAGTGTTTAGACTTTGAAACTTCTAAGAAAATATTCATTGTTTTAACCAAGCACGAATTTCTCTTATGTCTTAAAGTTCAAACAAATTGTATTTTTCTTCATTTTTCACACAACTAACTTCTTTTCTACCTCTTACTTCTTACATAATCATGTTTATAAAATGAATGTCAGACTCTTCTACCTCAATCGTATTCTCTAACTCTAAAACACGAGGGGTTTGAAATAATAATTATTAATAAATAAATAAAGATTACGAAGCATAAGTTAAGTTATTTGTAAATACAAAACTATTATTTTTATAAATAATTATTGCTAACGATTTATTTAAAATACACCTTGTATGCATTAGGAATTATAGTCGGAAATTATTAATTCATTGGTAGTTTTGACGGAGATTTTGTGGTATTTAGATAACATTATGGTATTGTATAAATAATAACGCACATCTAAGTAAGAAGTTATTCCACAAGTTATTCTTGTGGTCAGACAATACACTGATTATTCTTACTTAGATGTGCGTTATTATTTATAATTTATACAATACCATAATGTTTTCGGAAATTATTGTTAGATTAAGTAATTTCTTTTTTTAATAATTGATCAATTGCTGGATCACCTTCATCAACAAATTAGAATTACACTTTTACACTTCATTTATCAATTAGGAATATTATCTTCTTCTGAAGTACTCAGAAGTCTACTTTTTGTGCTTTTGAAATAGAAGATAAAAATAAATATGAGAGAAAAATCAACCATAAATCACCTATGAATATATTTTTCCTCTTTTTTTTGAGATATTGATAACTTCCTAATGTATATTAAAAATTGATTTGATCATTTGTTGAAATCTATGTCGTTTATGAGATAATATTATTGAAGGATGCCTTCTGCACCCTAAGTCAACGTAATACAATCCAAGGGCTTCTAAATCATTAATAATGTGATGTTTATATCTAATCACATTAATAATTTGTGGCTGTTTTTATTTTTCATATTCAATTTGGAATTTCTCCATAATGATAATATAGATATTATATTTTTGGGTTTATTCTTTTATTTTTTAAATAATTATAAAAATTTGGCCTGGACCGAAGTTCGGTTAATTTAAAAAAATTTTCCTTTTAAAATTCTTCCTCTTAACATTCTTCCTTGTATTTAATATGAATTTCGTTTTATTTGGTTTTTTTTTCTANTTCTGAAACTAAATCTGATTCCAAACTATTTTGAGAGTTCCTAATAACAGAAAGGAATTGAAGCTAAGCTAATTCAAAGCAAGCTACCCGCAGGTAGCTTCAAGATGACATGTCATCTAGAAGAACTATTGATCAGTTAAAGAATGTACAAAGGCTTAGTAAACGAATTAAAGTTATTATCGATTAACTTAGGCATCTACTTGAGATAAGAAAGTGGTAAATTTGATAAGATTCCTCCCCCGCCTGGTTTGCGTCTCCCAGAAAGAAATTCTGGGTGCGTTACTGCATGATTCCAAACGTAGTAGCTTTATAGAGAATTCAATAATTCCTGGCCTATCCACTGAACTTTAAAAGATGTAAATTATTAATTTAAATTAATTAAAAAGAAAAAGGACATTCTTAAGATCCTGAAGACTGTAGGAGGATGAACGAATTCCATTGTAACCTACGAATTAATTTTTGGGGTATTTTTTACCAAAAACAAAAATGAAGAATGTTTTAAATGGGTTAAAATGTTTTTTTTTAATATAAATGAAGACACAAGAAGGATAGACTGTTGTTGCGGGGACTGAGTGATAAGGATAGAAGAGCGACGCTGTATATTTGATGAGGAATGCATCTTGATGGGTGGGTCCCTCTACAAGCCTCATGACCTAGTTCCTGTACTAAAACTCTTCTATGTCAGACTTAAAGGGGAGGACTTACAACAAGAAAACCGGACTTACGAACCAGCACTTTACAAGGCGCAGTCAACAAAGAATTGGGTCACTTCTCTGACGACAAACACTTTTAACGTAGCCTCTTGGGGCACACTTTTTACTAACAGCTTCTAAGAAAATATTTGACTTATAAGGACTATTTTAGATATTCAATTGAGAAAGAAGGAGGAAAACGAAAGGAATTCGTCGAACATGAAAGCTTCAGCCAAAATCAGCAAAGTACATTAAACTGTAATTGTTACAACAATGAAAAAGTAAAGTAAAATTATTGTTAAATTACATAAAAAAAAACTTAGTGCGCATTTGGAAGAGAAACTAATGGGCAGAGAAAGTTAATTGTGTAAAGTCAACAATAGGCTAACAATGACCTGTCATCCAAGTTTTATTAAAATTGGACCAGAAGTTTTAAAGATATGTTGATTCGTAAACATTTTGAACGACAGACCGACGGATAGACAAGGAACCAAAAATGTATGAAATGAATTTCTGTCTTGGAATTGTTGACTTCAGTGACTTAAAAAAGTTTGACATAAAAAAGCAAAAAATACAGATAATATATTCCATATTATCATAATTATATGAACAAATTATATTGTTGTATTAAGAGATACTTACTCTACATTTATAAATTCCAGTAATTACCGGATTAAAAAAAAAGTATTTTATCAGAGACAACTTTGTAAATGAAATGGTAACAGAATATAAGACCGAAGATTAGTTACGTAAGTTGAATCAAAGTATAGAGATTTCACAATATCACCTTAGATAGGGCCGCAAATAAGTCAACTTCGCGGCTTCAATACATAATAAAGTTACAGAGGTTTACGGGTAATGCTCACGAGGTATGGAGTCAACGATACTTTTAAGAAACATAACGCATGTGGTTTACTCTATGAAACCACAAGTTAGACGGCTGACAGTGGCTTCCATGTACTGTAACATATTCAACCACTGTGACGTTGTCTTACCACAAGTTGACACACTCTGATTACTTTGTACAGTATTAGTAATCAAATTATGCGATTTATTAAAGTAATACAAAATGACAAAACAAGTAAATCCAAAAAAGTGTTTGATGATACACTTTTATAGATTTTTATAAATTCTTTTTAGAAAACTAATGACTGCTTATTGCATTGTTGTCGGAAATACATCATCTGTGCAACATTCAGCTTTCTTGGTAGACGGGAAGTGGGTCAAATTTAAGTTATAAGATTTGGAGACACGGCAACAGAACAAATGAAGTTAAATAGAAGAGTATAAAAAACATTCGGTTTAAGACCACTCAGAAAGACAATCTCATATAATGCTTTTATCGCAATTTCAAAATGTCTGATTCAAGGTACAATGAAACGTGTAAATTACATTACTTTTCTGTACGTGTAAACTACATTTATTATATGATAAAGAAAAAAAAGAAAAACGCAAAACATATTACCTAATCACCGAGCTAAAGAAATAGCTTAGCGAGTTCTGGAAAAAATTAATAACTTGTTTTAATTTTAAAATTTAGCTTACACCCTGTTTTATTTTCATCAATTTTAGTTTTATCATTCTTTTTTTCATTTTTGAATTCTTAATTTTCATTTCTAAGTCTATAGCTGGTAGAAAATTGGCGTTAATTCCGTAACAGTCAAGACGACATTTTCGTCTGGATCCAAAATGCACGACTTCCAGCCCCTCTAACCAAGTATTCCAAGTTGTTTCTTCATCGAAGGATTGCTCGCGACGTCGCTTCGCCTTCTTCGTCTGCAAAGAAGATTACTCAATTCCTGAGTAGAGTCTAAATCAACCATTCTCTCGACAACAAACACCCTTAGGAAGGATGTTACACCAATCATGTTATAAGTCTTTGTACAATGACACACCTTTGCACATCATTTTTTTCACAAAACACAAAACACGTTTTACTCCAGACTTATCCTTCTTCTTATATTGAACTTTGAAATCCTTCACGCATTCAGCACACAGTAATAAAAATTGTTACCTTCTTTTTCTTCGTATTTAAAAAACTAAAAATGTTATTAATATGAACCTCTTAATCTGTAGGGAGGCTTAAAAACCTCAGATCAAAATCAAATATTATTAGCTAAGCACAGCACAAGGGAGTTTCTGGGTAGAAAAATAAATATTCAATACAATAACAAGACATTAGAGGCTAAAGAAAGTCTCTGAAATTGACTTTAAGAAAATTGTTCAAATTTCAAAAATAGTTTAAATTGTAAAAAGGCATTTTGGGTTATCACAAAAGAACGAAGAAGATGAAATGCTGTTTGTTTCTAGAGGTTTCACAAAGACTATATTGTTTCCAATTTTTAGAGATCGTGTACATCTTTAAAACTGTTTTGGTCTATTCAATAAAAAGGTAAAGAAACCACTCGTTTAGATTTTACTTGAATGACATTATGACAGCTGAATACGCAACCAATTAAAAGTGTAGAAAATGCACGTAGGTACTAAAATTTTGCTTGGAATAATCATGCAAGATATATGACTTGTACTGAACCTAGAGGTAACATTACCAGGACGCAGAGGAATGCGGTACTTAAAGCGAGGGAAAGTGGGATCTTCGCAACAACCTGACTCCAAGGTTCAAAGGTCACAATTGTATTAAAGATGGCGGAGAAGACCGTCGCACCCTCAAGCTTCTTTTTCCCTAACGGTCTTCACAAGCGTGCAGTATCGAAAAAGGGAATTTAACAGTAGTTTGCATGCAGATGTTATCATTTTCTCACACAAAACTGTTCAGAATGAATACGGGAAAAATGGTCATTTAAAATTCTTAAATAATGTTAATTTTATTTATTATTTTATTAGATCACGTAACCATCAAGCCTATTTGCTGAAGGGATACACATTTAAGCATTTCGATTTTTATGTCGGTCATGAACAGAAGTGAATGCGTAATGCATATTGTACATTAAATGGGTTTTATCTGCTTTATTTTGGTACACACTATAAGGACAAGTAATACATTTTTCGTATAATCCTTGATTTTGACCACAAATTAAAGCAATTGTAATAATGATGAATGTATTCATCATTATTAAAACTTCTTTTCGGGGTTATCCACGAATTAAAATATCCAAATTAAAGTATAATTTACAATAAAGAAAAGAAATAAGATAATATCTTTTTTTAAGAACCGCAAGCGGTTGTATTAAACAACGGAAAAATCAAGTTAGATGGAATTAAATGTTAGTATAGAGAGCTCGAGTTGTGAACTAAAATGATTCCAACTGAACTTGTCAGTGTTAGCTTAAAGAAATGTCGAAGCCATTGAATTACGGCTGGAGTAATTCTTAGAAAACATTCTTACAAGTAACTATGTTATAGGACTAAGTTAACAACCTACTGAACCAAATCTATCATGTCCTGCGAAGGTCCATCCTATCCTAGTCGGTTCCTTTTAAAGTGAAGTAATAAAGGAAGTTGAAAACCTTTTCAGGCCTTGAAAGTCCAGAATCCTCATGGACCTTAAAGGGCTTCCCAGACAGATGTAAACATTCCCTAGAAAAAAATTCAGGATGCCCATCCTCTTTTTTTCTTTAGTGTGACCTTTCATTGCCTTCAACTAAGTCTTCTTCAGGTAGTCAAGTTGAAAAGAAGAAGGTAAACAGAATGGGAAGGTTTTTTTTTCAGTGAGATTTTTCTAAGCAGCAGGTAAGAGTTGGGATCGAACACCCCTGAGGGTTTGCAGGTTTGCAGGTGCTTCTTAGAACCATCAAAGATGTAACAATTCTATACCTACAGCATCCTTTGACTCGTAATTATTAAGAAACGATAAAAAAAATAAAAACTTTCCTCAACAACAAAAAAGGAAAACTAATAATAATGAAAGAATGGAATATTATACAACTAATTTAAACTTCTAGTTCTAATTCAGATCCAATTACCAACCTTTCAATAAAAAATGTACTTACAATTAAAATGTGATTCTAACAAGCAAGAAATACCAAGCAAGAAGATTTTAGTACATATGATATAACCAATTGACAATTCTGAAACTAAATCTGATTCCAAACTATTTTGAGAGTTCCTAATAACAGAAAGGAATTGAAGCTAAGCTAATTCAAAGCAAGCTACCCGCAGGTAGCTTCAAGATGACATGTCATCTAGAAGAACTATTGATCAGTTAAAGAATGTACAAAGGCTTAGTAAACGAATTAAAGTTATTATCGATTAACTTAGGCATCTACTTGAGATAAGAAAGTGGTAAATTTGATAAGATTATGGACAAACCACACTGATCTGTTATCAGTGTGCTAATACTTAAATTCATAAGATAAGGAAGAGGTAAATTTTATTCAGTTACTATCAGCAAATCTAATCTAATTTACCATTTTTTATCTCAAGTATGCAACTCAAAAAACATGTTGAATAAACATGCTGATTTGAATTAATAATTGTTAGAATCTCTTGGCATGAATTGACATTTATTTCATTTTCCTTAACAACTTAACTTTCCTAATATTCAGTTTAATTTGATATTCTGTAATAAAGTTATCTTTACTAAAAACTGTTGCCTATATTATAATTATTGTCTAGTATTTTCAGTGATGAAGATTAATTTAAAATACCAAACGGTACTTTCAGTTAACTTTTATTGCTTTATAGAAACAAAAAGAGAGAAATTTAATGTTTCATCGGTGAGTGAACGGTTTCAGTCATAAAAGTTAAAGAACGTGCCATGTGGTCTTCCATAGAAAACCATGGCAGGTTCTAAATCAACTGCGGTCTAACTTCTTTATTATTACTTCCAACCTTCTTTATTCTTCGCCCAAAATTAAAGGAAAAGAAGAAAAGCATAAAAAAAAGACTAAAGTGAAACACGAATATCAAGGCTAAAAAAGACAGAATGAACCAAGCATCAGGTAGTTAATGGAAAGAAAAAAACCTGAGGATAAGAATACAAAGAAGTGATGGAAGGAAGTTACTTCCTGTCAGGTACTGTCACGCACTAACAACCACCACTAGAATTATCTTGGTACGTTTTACAACTACTTTGGCTATGGAACCTTAAAACCTGTTTTCTTAGGGTAGTCGCTGATTTTAACAGCTAGAGCATTACTTAAAGTAAAAGTAGATGGGTTTTCCCCAAAAATGGAGAGTAGGTTAAATAGTTTAATTGGTCTAAAAATAAATAGAAGTGTATTCAGGTGTAGACTAATCAAGTTTAAATTGTTCTGTTACAAACAACCCCTTTAAGTGATAGAATTAAAAGTGTCAATGTAGGTCATCATGAAAGATTGAAAAGAATGATCTTTCCCCTTGTAAATTTGTTTGTTATATTTTAGAAGCAGCTTTTGCTTTTTATAAGGCCATCATCGTCAGTGCCCATGATCAAGCATTGAGTATTAAGACAAAAATAGATATAAATATACATAAATAGACCGAAATAGTAAAACATGATAGCAAAGACGAGGTAATATGGTCTTACAGATATAAATTACTATGTAGATGGCTACTTTGAAAATTCAAAAAAAAAAATTAAAGTGGAGAGACTATTTCTTTTAACCCTCTCAACCCTAAACTTTTTTATTTTTTTATTTTAATTATTAATTGTTTATTTTTCGATTGAGTGTAGTTTTAAGACAATTTAGAAGTGATCTATGATAGGCTTTGGAGGTCTAATGTTATTGGCGTCATTTATCCTTAAATGTATAAAATGCTCTCTGACACAAATAATCATTTTGATAGATGCATATTTTTTTATATTTATATTTATATTTTTACTTTTCCTCACTACTAATAGTATGAAAAGTATTGTTTTCACCAAAAATTTTTTTCGAGATTTCAACGGAATTATCCGTTTTAGGTGTTTTTAAGACCTCCTGAGTGGTTTTCAGCATGACGTATGTATGTGTGTATGTGTGTTATCATCGTAGCGCCCAAGGTATTTAAGCTAGAGAGTTGAAACTTGGCAGAAAAATCAGTTCTAACCTGTAGTTGTGCCGCCCGGAAAATCAATTTTCTCCGCCATCTTGAACCCAGTTTGCTTAGTCAGCAAAAATTTAAAAAAAAATCGTAATAAATCGAAAATGGTCCTGATCGAGTTGAAATTTTGCACGAATGTACCTCTCTGTATGACAAACAAGCCCGCCAAATTTCACTTTGATATTGGCCGTCATTTTGAAATTATAAATTTTTAAACTTTGACGGTTAATAATACTGAAATTACATATAGGTTTTTGACTTATAGCATATCGTTGGAACCGGAAAAAATTAAGTAACAAATATAAAAAAAAACCGATGAAATTCTATTAATTAGTTTAAGTTTTAAGTAAATATAATTATTTATTAGTGCGATAATTTTGATGACGTCAAAGTTTGTTTAGATCTGTCAAAATACCGCCAAACTTCAAATAATTAAATAAAATATAGGTATTAAAAATAAGGTTTTTTTAAAAGAATGATAATAAATCAGTTAGTTTAGAACGGTCACCCATCCAAGTACTGACCACGTCCAATGCTGCTCCCTCCTGCTGCAAAGCAGCAGGAGNTTTTTTTCAATTATACAGGGTGATTCACGATAAATGTTACAAATACAGGAGGTGATTCTACAATCCAAAAGTAACAAAAAATTTCCTCTTGACCCCTGTCCGATTCTCAAGTGTAAGGGAGTTATTTAGGTTTTTCTGTTTTTTCTGTAAAAAACGAGTTTTCTTCATACAAATGGTCATATCTCCCAAACTTTTGGTCCTAAAGTAAATTTGAAACATCCATTGAAAAGCTTCTGAATGAAAAGTGAAGAAAAACCATTGAAAAGTTTCTGAAATTCGGAAAAATTTTATTTGTGTTTTACGCAAAACCAATTCTTTAGCCTTCGCCTGGCAAATTTCTCCAAAACTTCTCCTTTTAATAAGCTTTCCAATGGTATACCCCACTTTGTGATTCTGTTAAAAATTGGTAGAGAAATTCATGTTAGAACGCGAAAAAACGTGTTCTAGAGTCAGCACGGGGAAGCTAGAGGAGGGTTGCAAACCAGCAATCCACATTTCCTGGGAAAACTTTCCCAAATGTGTGGGAAAACACCACCGAATTCGTCGGCCAGGGAAATTGGTTTAGTGGACGTGGTTGATATTTAAACTTAAAACGTTGAAAAATGAAAGAAATAAAATAAATAAATAAATGTGGTGTTTAAATAAAAATGGAATTTGGTGTCACTTGGTTTGGGTTTATTCATTCTGGGTCGGTATTATTAATGGTGAAAAAGTGGTGGTGTTTAAATTTGAACCACACCACATCCAAACCAATTTCCCTGGCCACGTGGTGTTTTAGGAGTGTTTTTTGTTGATTTTGGAATCTCCATTACACCATTTTTAGGACTTCAGCGGACTCTAGGAGGGAATAACTACTTTCAAAGTAAACTGGCCTCCATGACGACATACCATTACAAGAAAGACGGCGATTGACTTTTCTCAAATTCGCTCTACTAAAAGTAGTTTGCCTACACTCTATTTGCAGTGTGTACTTAAAGTAAATGGTGCCCTATCATGATAAAAAAACAATTGAAATCTTTCTTGTAATAGTAATTCCTCAAGGAGTCTATGCAGTTCACTTTGAAGGAAACGTAAATAGTTATTCCCTCCTAGAGTCTGTGGAGTCCAAAAAATGGTCCAATGGATATTCCCAATTCGACCTAAAATACCCCCAAAACACCATTAATATCACCAATCCAGAATGAATGCACCCAAACCAAGTGACACCAAATTCCATTTTTATTTAAACACCACATTTATTTATTTATTTTTATTTATTTATTTTTATTTATTTTTTTTTTTTTTTTTACAA
>KZ651406.1:420552-453909 GCA_001010745.2 Gerris buenoi
ATTTAATTATTATTGAACATTTCATAATTATTTATCATAAAAATAACTTCTCCTGGGCGGGGAATCGAACCCGAGCTCTCTCCGTCTGTGTTTTAAGCTATTTTCTCAGTAACATGATTTTTCCTAGGAAAACAGCTTATATCATTAGATTAGCATTTAAATGGACTACATTTTAGAATTTTTTAATCAAAATTGTCGGAACCGTTTTCGAGAAATAATTATTTCAAAGTTTTTGGTTCAAAAGTTCAAAGTTAATATTCATTTCTCGATTTCGCCTCGGGGTATGATTTTTCTAAATATGTATGCCAAATTTCGTCAAAATTAGCCAAGTAGTTTAGGCTCCAGGAGTCTGCACAGATGACAGACAGATAGACAAAAAAATTTTTATAAACCACATTTTTAGACTCAGGGGACCTCAAAACGTATAAATCCATCAAAATATAATTTTTGCGCCATCACAATACTTTCTCTCTTATGAGAAAGTAATAAATATAAATAAATGGATAATATATTTTAGAATATAGACTCTCATAAAACATCTTGGAAATATTTAGTGTGAAAACTCCAAAAAGTGTACAGTTATTATAATCACAAATACCGAGATGTACTTGTGAGCTGAATTTTATGTTCCTAGCTAGTATTTTATCAATTGAAACATGCCAACGAACAGACAGGTCGCAGACAGACAATCAGAGTATATAAAGTTTCTAAACGAGAGGGTTCCTACAAATTTAACGTCTATTTTAATAATGACAAGAATTTTGAACGGGCAATCCCGCCCTCCGATTGGCCAGACAAGGCTCTGTTGTGCGGCGCGGTGAATTTTGGACTTGCCTAAAATACATCCTGGTTCGCCAAGCCTCGCCAGTCTATCTGAGTTTCCCCAAACATAGTGAGTTTTGGAGTGGCGCGGAGCCATTTGGCCTGGTGGATTTGTTACCAACATTTGTTTTCCATTTTTTTTGGATAAAAAAAATCTTGTTGAAAACACGTATTTTGGTTGCTAACAAAAATTGTTGGTAAAAAATTTAGAATAATTTTCCAAAATGTTTCTAACAATTGTTATTGTCTGTTAACAATCTTCAAGCTCGGTATTCAGTAAAAAGATCAATCACTCTTATCTCTAATATAAAAGTACATTAGTAAGAGTAAAATAATACTTTAGTTTCGAAAATCTCTACTAGAAAGCGCTAGTAGCGCAAGTTATGATTATTTTCATTTAAATATTTTTGAATAGGCGCTTTTTCAATTTTTATACTAAACTCTACTAATACACAAAATTTCAAGTTTCTAGGATTGCTTGAAGTGCCTTAGAATTATGATGACAGATCAGTGACATAATAACAAAACTTTAGGCTCATATATCTTTGAAATATTATGGGTAGAGGTGTGACATTTTTATTTCTAATTCAGTTTGTAATGAACTCTAATTTATAATTAGTTTTATATATCTAAGTATCTTTAATAAGATAATAGAGGGGGTCCAAAGTGCCTTGAGTTGGTTTCCGTAAAGGATGGTATGGCTGTGCTAGACATGGCGGGGGCTCTGCTGCGCCCCCAGATGACAAAAAAAACTATAAACATAGAATGCAAGGGGCCGTGTTCGGTTCCCCGTCGGGAAGGAGTTATTTTGATTATTTTGCAAATTCTAAATTTTGACAAATACTTATATACATAATGCTAAATAATAATTAAATGTAACATGTAAAAAACTTGCACGAAAACTTCAAACAACTAATAGATGGAAAACACTACACCATGCTATTATGTGCTCGTGAATGAGGAAGTATAGTACGATTATATCGGACAGATTTTTTCATGAGAAAACTTGTGGGTTTTTTAACACTAGAATACGTGTTAGTATATGAACATATAATATATTATGATAACTTGTAGTTAGAAATTTAGATTTTTTTTTCAATTTGTTAAATTTACCTGTAGATCATTCAATATTTAAGAAATATTATGTAGATATGAAATATCAATTATTATATTAATAGCTTTGCTAAACTGGTGAAATAATTATGGGAATCTTTTCAGATGAAATATCTTAGCTCTAAACATTGTATTCTGTTGCAGGTAGGATTCAACAATAAACAATATTCTCTCAGACGATAATAAAAATCTTAAAAAAATCCATCAAGTACTTGCCAGCAAGTTACTAAAAGGGTTTCTTCGGTCATAAGAATTAATTATAATTATCATTATATATTTTTTATACAAAAACATCTATCGTTCACTTTTAAAAATCAAGATGTGCATATATGATTATTCTTAACTATCTTCGGTATGCACTTATTGAATACTTTTTGGGGTAAAATGGCCGCCAATTCGGAAACAAAATATATTTTTGTGAACCAAATTTCAATACCTTTCAAATGATACCCAACTTCGATTTTTCAAATCACAAAAATTTTGGGGCCCCCTAGTTACGCCCCCCTAAAAATTCTAAAATTTTACTTTTTTTAAATCAACTCCAGGAAATTTTATTGGACTACAGAGATTTATATTTATGTATTTTTGCCTTATTTTAGGACCTATTCTAATGGGGTAGTGCAGGGGGGGTAAATTTTGGGTTTGTTTGAATTTTTTGGGGGGTAAAATGGCCGCCATTTTGAAAATGCGATACATATTTGTAATCTACATTTCAATACCTTTGAAATGATACCCAACTTGAAAATTACAAAAAATGTAAAATATTGCGCGGTGATCGCAATTCATCGCAGATCGCAGAAATTTGGAGTGTTAAAGTTCGCAATAGGTTTTCTGTTTTTGGGCAAAAAAGTTTAACTGAAATACCAAATTTCAAGTCAATAGCGTCAGTAGGTTGGGAGATATAATCCAAGTTGCGACGGACGGACTGACACATTACCAAAAGCATAAGGGTTTCTAGGACGACCTCGAAACCCTAAAAAGGTTTGATTTAATAAACAATTTCGAGTCGTTGTCAGGTATCCAGTAGTCCCCTTTACCAAATAATCTAAAATTTAAACAAAAAACTAAATTAAGATCTGTAATTCACTTTTTTAACCTACACTGTTTTAACCATGATTGTAACCTCCTCTGCTCTCCACTTTTTTTTGTTTTTTTAATCCATCATCTGCCCATCTGTATTCTTTTACGGTTTTTTCACAATTTATTTTCTCTTTGTCCTTTGTGAAATGAATTTATTTTTAACACTTATTCGCGGAAAATGAACAGTGCGAGTTGAGTTTGCGGGTTGTGTGGTTCGGATTCCTTGTGTAGAATGTTCAAATAAAACCGACCTTCGTCCGTTTCGTCGTAGACTTGTTCCAAGTGTCTGAACGACTTTATCGATTTATCTTAGTGTTTATTCATCGGGAATTCTCTCTTCAGTTTGTGGTGATCGTCTGATAAAAATGATACCGACCAAGACTTTTTACAAATTGGAGATCAACAGGACCGAGTGGGAAGTGCCTAAAAGATATCAGAAACTTACTCCGGTCGGTTCGGGATCTTACGGTCAGGTATGTTCTGCTGTAGACAATTTAACAGACACGAAAGTGGCGATAAAAAAGTTGTCGAGACCTTTTCAATCGGCAGTCCACGCCAAAAGAACCTACAGGGAACTTAGAATGTTAAAACACATGAATCATGAAAATGTAATCGGTCTTCTCGACGTATTTTATCCTCCGAATAACGGTGGGATCGAAAATTTCGACCAGCTTTATCTAGTCACTCACCTAATGGGTGCCGACCTCTACAATATTATTAGGACTCAGAAGCTGACCGACGAACACGTACAATTTTTAGTATATCAAATTCTTAGAGGTTTGAAGTATATCCACTCTGCCGGAATCATCCACAGAGATTTGAAGCCGTCTAACATTGCGGTAAATGAAGATTGCGAGTTGAAAATATTGGATTTCGGTTTAGCCAGGGCTGCCGAGAGTGAAATGACAGGGTATGTTTCGACCAGGTGGTACAGAGCACCTGAAATAATGCTCAACTGGATGCATTATAACCAAACTGTAGATATTTGGAGTGTCGGTTGTATCATGGCCGAATTGATCACTCGTACAACACTGTTTCCTGGTAGTGATCACATTAACCAGTTGAATCTTATAATGGAGATATTGGGTACACCTCCTCTTGAACTTATGCAAAAGATATCCAGTGATTCAGCTCGTAAATATATACAATCCCTTCCTATTATGCAGAAAAAAGATTTTAACACCGTTTTCAAGGGAGCTAATCCTTTGGCGATAGCTTTGCTAGAGAGAATGCTAGAACTGGACCCTGATAAGAGGATAACAGCAGAGCAAGCTCTAAGCCACCCGTACTTAGAGCAGTATTCGGATCCTCAAGACGAACCCGTCTCAGAGGCCTATGATGAAAGTTTTGAAGATATGGAACTGCCCATAGAGCAGTGGAAAGAACTTGTGTTCAAAGAAGTGATAAACTTTAAGCCACATGACAGATCCAAGTCAAACGACACATCGCCTAATTAAACCCTTCTACAACATTATCAGGAGCTCTTCATCGACTTTAACAATATATTCTTTTGTTACAACAAAACATTACCAGGTAAACACCACTCTGTTGCACAAATATTTACTTTTATTTTTATTAATTTCCAATGGTCCCTTCAATATGGTAACATCCCAATCATGTATATTGGAATGGTAAAAGTACCATTATGTACATTAGAACTACTAGGCCTAGAGATATCTTTATCTGCTTGCACATCTTACCGAAAATTACATGGCAAATCATAAACTACCAAATTAGATCATAAAGTTTGACATCATGTTTTGACGACTGTTCACAGAATATCTAATAAATGTTTATATCACTTTCTGATGAGAGAAGAAACTTTATATAATAGTAAGATAGTTGGAGAGATATATTACTGATTAGCATCTACATCAAAAATAGTGCACTTAAATAGTAGGTATATTTAAAAAAAAGAAGTATGAATCTGATGAAAATTTTTGAAGTTTTTTTGCAGCTTAACTTAAAAATATTAAAAGATATGTACAAAAATTATAAAGAATAGTTACTAGAATAATTTATACAATCTATAAAGAAAAGATACTAGAATAGAATTTATAAAATTCTATTGGTCTTAATTGCTAAATAATTTTTAGTTGCATTTAAATCACTACTTTCCCTGTTTTACTCAAGAGCCAGGAAAGTTGTCGTAAAACTTAGAATTTCCATTGTTAAAATATGGCGTTTTAAAACCCATCTGGGAAAAATTATAAATAGAACAATAAATTTTATAGCCCCCAGCAGCTCTCTTATCATAAACATTGTAGCTTATTTACAGTCCTCTACACTTGTATTTTCTCCATAGTTATGATAAAAGAAGCATTTTAGCAGATATTAGTTAATTTTTGTCAATTTAAACCATTCTGATATTAAAAAAAAAAAAAAAAAAAAAAAAATGTTTTTAAGAAGTAAAAATAAATTAAAGATCTCTTAGTAAAGTTTTACTTTGCGCTTTTTCATAGTCTTAAGGCGGCCACAAATGGTGTTTCTTTTTACTGTGATTTTTCCGCACTTACTCATGTGAATAAAACATGTTTATCATAAAAAATTTACTGAAGGTGATAATATGTAATACCAATTGTTCTTTTACCACTTCTGTATACTGATAATGGTCATCATGTATAAATATTAGGAACTAATACACTCTTAGAGCTTCTAAAGGTGCCTTTACACCTGACACTTCTCTCCGGCAATAAATGTCAAGTGTCAGACAGAAATCGCTTTGAGTGTTTAAATCTGAGAGATATTGTTTGAGATTTATGTCGGAGATATATGTCTGACACTTCTGGCAATGCTTAAATTTGCAATAAATGTTTGAATTTTCAAATAATCGGTGTTTACATCTGTTGGTATAGAAGTGTCGACACTTATAGCTGAGAGTAGAAACATAAATCTCAGACACCTGAGATTTCTGTCTGACATTAATATCATGCAATAAATGTCAGGTGTAAACGTACCTTAACTACCTTTCTTGAAAGTACCGATGATTGTTTACTTTGATTTAATTTTTTAAAGGCTCTAATGGCTGATGATGGCTTACCAATAGGTTCATAGCCTCTAACGATTTTTTTTTTTTTTTTTTTTTTCTCATCTATATTTTTCTTGNAATTGAACTCAACTAATTCAGTTATTATGATTGAATTTCATTCAGTTATTATGATTGAATTTCATTCAGTTATTATGATTGAATTTCATTCAGTATTTTTTCTGAATGAAATTTAGTCATAATCCTTGGCCCTCCAGCTTATACAACTATTTATGTAATATGTAATAGATGAGTACAAATCACAGTTGTTCCAAAGAATTTCTTAATAACAGGAGTGAAACACGGCAATATATTAAGTCCTTTGTTATTATATTAGTTATGGATGATGTCCTTACAAAAGCAAGTTGTAAATTTAGAAATATTGGGTGGGACAATGGAGATTGAATGTGATAGAAATTAAAGTTCTTGCATCCGATGATGATTTAATTCTTATTGCAGACAGTCAGGAGAAACTCCAGCACAACTTAAACCTGCTTATCTTAGCTCTGGAAAGAAGGAAGCTTAATCTCCACAAAACCAAAACAATGCTTATCTTAAGGCAATCCAAACCACATTCATTTACAGTCTGTGCCAAAAAATTAGTGCGGGAAATCGAGTGACACAGATTGGCCAACCTCTGAGGGGAGGAAAAAAAGCCACTACATTCAACTTCTTATATGGTTATCCAGTGGGCAAATCTTGAGCTCTCATTGGCTCCCCATCCCATTTGCTAGCTTTTCCCGTGCTGTCAATGCACTAACTCTCATTTGGCACAGACTGTAGAGCCAAGGGGAAAATTATGGAACAGGTTACAGAATTCACCCTCACAAGAGTTTCTATTAGTTAGGACGGAAAGTGTTCAAGAATTAAATGCTTGCATCACAAAAGCAGGCAACATATTTAATGCAATAAACAGGAAGTTTTGTAAGCTAGATAGAAGTTTAAAAAAATAGACATTAATTGCCTACAACACAATTTACACCCCCATGAACATATTATGGATGTTAATAATTGGCATTAATCAAAAGAGTTGCATTCAAGCGTCTGAGATGAGGTACCTCAGGATAGTTGCTGGCAAAATGAGTAGGGATCGAGTTTGAAACACCAAGATCCAAGCCTCTATGAACAGTGAGCCTCTCTCAAACAAGATAATGCATGCCTAACTAAGGTGGTTTGGCCGCACTCAAAGGATGGAAGAAAAGAGGTGCCCCTAAACAAGTAACCCTATAGAACCTACTAAGAAGAATAACTTAGGTTAACAGTAACTCTCGCCTGAGTGCCGAACACACTGCATGGTCCAGAGCTGTGGCAATCTCTAAAGAACACCTCTACACCGCAAGGTAGATGAGACCAGGATTAAGTAAGAAGTACGATGGCTGGCATGAGGTTAGTGTGTTGCTCCATTAGGTGTATAAACCATATAGTTGGCATACACAACTGGAATAATGCCTCATCACAATGGATTCTCTGATTCCTGAGTAGTGAATCAAATAGTCTTGGGTAAAGTTTCAGTTATCTTAAACTATTTCCTTATAGGCTGAAAGATAATCAAACTTAAGTGGAAAAAGGTGTAAAGTATTCAGTATTTCGAGCTGTTGGATGAACTCCAGAAAATTAACCTTCATTAGGTTGTGTTTTACACTTTCCATCATTTGACCTACCTAGGAATTAGAATGAAAGAAAGAAAGAAAGCCTTTTATTGCCATTAAAGTTAGCGTTAACAAAATATAACAAATCAAAATATCTCCTCTAAAATAACATCATTTCTCTTTTATACATCGTATACAATGATAAAATAAAATAATAAGCTGTTTTTTTATTTTTTATTAATGGCAAATTGACACTTGCCGAGGCACTAAAGAATTAGAATGAGTGAAGTAAATAAGCCTTAGCTGGTTTTGTTACATTGACTATTATTATTTATATGTTGGAGCTTTTGACTTCCTCACTATGCTATCAAATACTTATATTTTTTTTTTATTTTCAGGGAAACTACCCAAACAAGAAGAAGAAAAAACGGAGTTTGATTTCATCTATATGCAGTCATATTTTCCTGCTAATCTATCTCAACTAGTCTTCAAGCATTTTCATACTGGAAGCAGATAAGTCATACGATGATCATATCCAGTTCATTCTATCAATCGCACTTCATTATAAAAATTTGTAAGTATACAAAATTAGTCATAAATCAGAACTGTACAAAAAATTGAGAACACTACAAATTTTTGGCTTTTTCAAATGAATGAACATGAACATTTTTTTTTCAATATAAAATTGTTTGTTACCTATATTTCTTTCTTTTTTGTAAATATTAACATTAGGTATGACAGCAGTTATTGACCTATTAAGTTTAAATTGTTAATGAATTTATACAAAAAGCTTCAAGAAAGTGTTCTTTTAATGTTTAAAATATATATAAAAGAATCATAATAATAATAAAATATCTAATAATTTTAAAGTATTAGAAAATGTTGAATGAATTGTTCTTACTTAGATTGTTGGCTTTATTATTGAAAGTCAAATAATAATTAACTGTAAAAATGATTTCTAAAAAAGAGTAATGGTGTTCTACTAGTAAGATAGAAGTATTTAATTTTCTCTGCATTTGTTTTAATTTTTTTATCGTATACATTGCTCTCAGTCTCAGTTGAGTCTTATTATTATTATTTTCATAAATAACACCTCACTTTAAAACACCAATTTCTTAGCTAGAGGTTAATTTTTTTTTGTGCTGTGAAATTTTTTTTTTCCAAAGGAATGGAAATATGAATGTTGTTTATACCTGGACGCATTTACTGTTGGATTTTTTTTTATTGTCAATTTGCCTAATTATGTTGTTAGATTATCTTCGTCAATCATACTTAAAGGATGTATTTGTAGGAAAATTAAATATTTTTTAAAAAAAAAGTTTGTTCGTCAAATAATTTTAAAATTATGCTCTGTCTAAGGTTAAATTTTTTTTTCTTTAGCCTTATCACTACTATTTTTTTACAAGGATTTGAGCTTGAAATGCTGTTACAGTTGTTCAGCATGTAGAATACTAAATGCTTAAATTGTTCTTCCATAACCAAATATCTTATTGAAAGTCTAGAATAAGATTTTTTTTTGTCAAATTTACTTTTTAGAAAAATATATTCCTTTAACAAATGAATCAGTAGAGGATTGTCCATGTAAAATAATTATTTGAGTGTAACTCTGTCACTTATAAAAAAAAATTAAAAAAATAATAATAGAGAAATGCCTCTTTAATTTTACTATAGAACATTTGTTTACAAAGTTAATTTAAATAATTACACCATAGATAAGATTACTCATATAGTCCCAATTGAACAACAAAACACTTGAAAACATGATAATTTAAGCTGGGTACACACAATTCGACAAGCCTGACAGTTAAGACTGAACATTCCGGCTAAAGCTTGCCTGTTGCCTGAGCGTGTTTATGATTCGGCCACCTGAACATTCAGAACTGTTCATCCAATCTAAGATGGCAACCTTGTGACAGAATTTCAGTCTTATGTAGGCCTGTCAGATTAAATATACCCATCCGGCTTTACTTTAGTAAATTGCAGTCAATTTAGTTTCGATGTTTATTCTTGTACATTTTTACTTTTAATAGGTTTGTTCCAACCACACTTCAAACTAGTTTGAAACTGTCCGATGTGTGCGCATCAGACTAAAATTGAGGTCCTTTTGCTAATGCACATGTGTCGGACAGTTTCAAGCTAGTTTAAAGTGTTGTTGGAACAAACCTAATGTAGCTCTCAGATGCTGGTTTAACTACTTGATAATGTCAGTAAAGTCAGTATTATAATAAATATAAATTTTGGTGAAGATTTGAGTGAAGTGTGACATTTGGTATCAGCTATTAGATGCACATTCAGTGGTGTTTGGTGTCGTTAATTTTAAGAAAAAACAATCAGACCTGATTTAGTCTGTTTGTTGTTGATTTGAGTATGAATTGTCATTATGCTGAACACCTCTGAAGAAACTTCTATTAGCGGAAGCTAAGCCTAGGACTTATCATATCTTAAGACCCTGGTCTTCACTATAAAGTCTAGATTTTTTGGTAAATCTAATCATATAAGCCCAAATAAAAGTTCTTGTATTTATAAGGAGTGGAGTCCCTTGATTAGGAATAAAGGAAAAACATCTCTCCACTAGAAATAGCTTTTAGAGACATTGTGGTAGTTAAAACAAAGGTTTAATTAAATTTGAAAACAAAAAGAAATTTTTTTACAAGAAAAATTCATTACAAAGAAAATTATTTTAAACAAATATTGTTAATAAAATCAAAGAGCAAAATGAACCAGTTTTCTTAATATTTTCTATTATTATTTTTTTCTATTAAATTTGTAAAGATAACAAAATAAATTCTCAAAATTGTTTTAGAGAGAGGGTAACGTTAATTTATAATGTTAAAAAAGTATGCAATTTTTCCACTTGGATATGCTCTCTGTTTTGTTGCTACATGGGTGTGATATTTGTGATAATGTTTGCATTATTTTGTTATTTTATTTATTTTTTAAAAAAAAAAACTTTTCATCAATAATTTTGTGTTTGAATGTGCATTTATTTGATTTTTCATTTATATTTAAAGGTGCACCAGTTTTTTGCTATGAAATCAGATCTAATTTGAAATGTGCTTTTTTTTACATTAAGCTTTACATTAAAATAAAATAAAAGTTGGAAATAATAATTTTCATAGCTATTATGTAACACACTTTAAAAGGTTATAAACAATTCAAAGGTAAGCATTTAATAGAAGT
Organism: Gerris buenoi; assembly: GCA_001010745.2. Lineage (NCBI taxonomy): Eukaryota > Metazoa > Arthropoda > Insecta > Hemiptera > Gerridae > Gerris > Gerris buenoi. The sequence continues at coordinate 431,362 of KZ651406.1, forward strand.
TAAAGAGACGTAGACATTTTTTCCTCAAAAAAAAAAAAAAAAAAATGTTTTTAAGAAGTAAAAATAAATTAAAGATCTCTTAGTAAAGTTTTACTTTGCGCTTTTTCATAGTCTTAAGGNATTATGTACATTAGAACTACTAGGCCTAGAGATATCTTTATCTGCTTGCACATCTTACCGAAAATTACATGGCAAATCATAAACTACCAAATTAGATCATAAAGTTTGACATCATGTTTTGACGACTGTTCACAGAATATCTAATAAATGTTTATATCACTTTCTGATGAGAGAAGAAACTTTATATAATAGTAAGATAGTTGGAGAGATATATTACTGATTAGCATCTACATCAAAAATAGTGCACTTAAATAGTAGGTATATTTAAAAAAAAGAAGTATGAATCTGATGAAAATTTTTGAAGTTTTTTTGCAGCTTAACTTAAAAATATTAAAAGATATGTACAAAAATTATAAAGAATAGTTACTAGAATAATTTATACAATCTATAAAGAAAAGATACTAGAATAGAATTTATAAAATTCTATTGGTCTTAATTGCTAAATAATTTTTAGTTGCATTTAAATCACTACTTTCCCTGTTTTACTCAAGAGCCAGGAAAGTTGTCGTAAAACTTAGAATTTCCATTGTTAAAATATGGCGTTTTAAAACCCATCTGGGAAAAATTATAAATAGAACAATAAATTTTATAGCCCCCAGCAGCTCTCTTATCATAAACATTGTAGCTTATTTACAGTCCTCTACACTTGTATTTTCTCCATAGTTATGATAAAAGAAGCATTTTAGCAGATATTAGTTAATTTTTGTCAATTTAAACCATTCTGATATTAAAAAAAAAAAAAAAAAAAAAAAAATGTTTTTAAGAAGTAAAAATAAATTAAAGATCTCTTAGTAAAGTTTTACTTTGCGCTTTTTCATAGTCTTAAGGCGGCCACAAATGGTGTTTCTTTTTACTGTGATTTTTCCGCACTTACTCATGTGAATAAAACATGTTTATCATAAAAAATTTACTGAAGGTGATAATATGTAATACCAATTGTTCTTTTACCACTTCTGTATACTGATAATGGTCATCATGTATAAATATTAGGAACTAATACACTCTTAGAGCTTCTAAAGGTGCCTTTACACCTGACACTTCTCTCCGGCAATAAATGTCAAGTGTCAGACAGAAATCGCTTTGAGTGTTTAAATCTGAGAGATATTGTTTGAGATTTATGTCGGAGATATATGTCTGACACTTCTGGCAATGCTTAAATTTGCAATAAATGTTTGAATTTTCAAATAATCGGTGTTTACATCTGTTGGTATAGAAGTGTCGACACTTATAGCTGAGAGTAGAAACATAAATCTCAGACACCTGAGATTTCTGTCTGACATTAATATCATGCAATAAATGTCAGGTGTAAACGTACCTTAACTACCTTTCTTGAAAGTACCGATGATTGTTTACTTTGATTTAATTTTTTAAAGGCTCTAATGGCTGATGATGGCTTACCAATAGGTTCATAGCCTCTAACGATTTTTTTTTTTTTTTTTTTTGCAGAAAAAATTTCTAATTTTCTTTTGATTATTAAAACTATCAAAATAACTAAGTCCCTTTTTTCTATAGAAGTTTGTGATGAAAAAATGTTAGCACTTACTAAATTCTTAAAGGAGCAATGCAATAACAGTAATTATGTGATGTTTGATAATATCTTATTTATTTTTCTATACTTGTAAAATAAATATCTCTCTATTGATCAAACTTGGTTTGATTGATTTTACAAAACTCTGTTGTTTTTTTTGTTTTGTTTTTCTTCATAAAAAATGTATTAAATTAAAAATGTATAAGAATATAATAATTTATCATAGAAAAAAGGATAATAATATAAATTGGATGATTATCTTATACTTTATTTATTTTTGTAATCTACTCTGATGTAGAATTTCAATTTCATGTAATTTTAAATACATTTTTTATTTATTTATTTTATTGTGAATATTTTAAAACTGATCTGTTGATCAACTTTATGAATCAATAAAATGTTGGATTTATTTGCTAGATTTTTTATTTCTCCATTTAATTTATTTAATCTAGGTCTAATATCATTTTTGTGGTAAAATTCTTATTTGTGAAAATAAAAACTTATTACTTGAAGAGCGATATAATTTTAGTAATAGAAATTAATTATTAATGACTTAATTGAAAAAAATTAAATTGCTTTTATTTGGCATTTAAATATGATTGTCTTTGGGATAAGAATGTTTCACACAAAACCTTAAAAACACTCTTTCCCTGTAATCAAAGTTCAAAGGCTTATAACCCTGGTGAACCAGAGTGGTGTTTCAGGTCATAGTTTTCCATTACGATTCTATCAATTAATGGTTTTGTTTTGCATAATATGAAGACTATTGTCTCACTAAAGAATAGAAACATTCATAATTTACACTGAATCCTAAGTAGTATCCAAGACTCTTAAGTTTAAAAATTAGCACTTTATTGGCAAACCAGAATAATGAATATAAAACATTTGCTATTATGGTGCTCTCGAGAGTGTTACACAAAATGCTTAAAGCACTCTCTCCTCAGAACCAAAGTTCTAACACTTACAAATCTGAGTTCAATTCCCATAGACTACTCTGTATTTAAATTACAGAGAAGTTACAATAAAATCATCAGTATATATAATATTTAACTTATATGCATTTAAAATAATGGTTTGTTGACAATAAACTTATTGCTATTGCAACTTTAAAGTTGTAGTTACAAAATATTCAATGAATCCCAGTCAAAAACAAATAAATTCTGTACCCTTAAGTAAAGATTCACTAATCTAGTTATTTTACGTACAAACTAACAATATAATTTATTAATATTTTAAAGGAAAGTGCTGTAAGAAAAAGTATAATAAATGATTTATTTTTTAAGCTGTAAGATAATTGAAAGTATGTAATTATAAGTTATTAAAATATACTTACAATGAAATAATTAAAGAAAAAAAATTAATTAAGGGTTTATTGGTTTCAGATGAAAATTGTGCAATATATGTATATATTTTTTTTTCATCTGTAAATGTTATGATAATATTTAGTTGTAAAGTTTATTTTTAATAAATAAAATAAAATTTTATATTATTAATACTTCATGATAATGTTTTAAATTACGTATCAATTGGTGTTTATAAATTTGAAAAGATGTCATGCCAAGTTGATATCTGTAAGATTAAAAAATACGTCTATCTACTAATAAAAGATTCAAAGAAACTCCAATTAAAACAATATGAGTCTTTATTACAAATATACTTTAGTATATTTTATATAAATGAAGTAATGAGACTGATTTTTTGGGTTTAGTTGGTAAAACCAAAAAAAAGATAACCCTTATAGTTAAGTTTCTGTGTCTGTCTGTCACTTAGTAAGGTTCCTACAACTTTTGAATCAAAAGAGATAAAAACATTAAACTTTGCAGTATTAAAGGTCTTTTTGAACATTGGAAATGTATTATAGGGAACTCAAATAATCAGCTGTTTGAATTCAAAATGGCAGATAATTCATGTCTCGCAATTTTTTTTTTTTTTAATTTGTATTTGGGTATCAATTGGAAGGTATTGAAGAGTAGATTACAAAAATAAAAAACACTTAAGAAAATTGTTTAATTTTCCACGCCATTTTGGGTCATGGAATTCATCAAAACCTTAAGTGACCAGATCAAGGCAATTCCAGCATCTACTTTCCACCACTTCTTTAAAGGCTGGAAAATTTTCTCCTGCACTGTTTAACTTCCCAGGGCAACTATTTTGAAGGAAGCTATGAGCAATTGCAATCTTATTAGTAACACAGCCACGTTGATTGCCAATAGTGGAATAAATAAAGGTACACTTTTCACAGAGACATGAATTATTTGAAATAGATATTTATACAAATTATACTTATGGGAAGTACAGTAGAGTCCCGCTAATCCGAACCAATTGGGACCGAACCCAGTTCGGATTAGCAAAAATTCGGATTAGGCGGATTTTTGTAAATTAATGTCATATATTGACTTTAGGAGGCAATTACTACGTTCACACATCGTTTTGAAAGCGTTTCGGATTCAATTCGTTTTCAAAACGATTCGCATTCTTAAAACAAGGTTCTTACAATACAGGTGATCGATATATTTGTTCTCGATATTTCATAACGGTGACGTCACGAGTAAAACCTTCTTCCTTGTTACCTAAGAAGTCCGCGTATTTTCAAATTTTATTTACAAGTTATTAAAGGTTCTTTAAAGGATTAAATTTTGTTTAACAACGTTTTTGCAGTATAAAAAAAAAAAAAAAAAAAAAAAAAAAAGCTGTAAACTATGAGAGATTAAAAAAAAATAACCCTGTTCGGATAAGGCGGATTTTCGGATTAGCGGGACTCTACTGTAATTATTTTTTTATCATACTTTAAAGATCTATACTTTTTTTTAAACCCGTGTTATTTTCAAACAGTAAGGGTGAAGTATTTAATTAATAATTTATTTCTCCTCGATTAAATGTAATCCTAAAATATGTGGACTTGTTAAAAGGAAAAGCTAAGTGACAAATTAGTATTGAATTTCTGAAGTAGTTTATTATACTAAGATATAGAGGTCGTTTAGCGACCTTACTTTTTTATCAGGTAGGTGTGTTCATTCATTCACTTATCATTATGTTATTCCAATCCACTTTAAATTAGTAATATAAAAATAAATAAAAACAATCAGGTAATTTATTACTCATTAAACACAGAAATGTGTATTCAAATGTCAAATTTATTTATCAATTACGAGTAAGTAATGAAATGGTGGTAGTAAAACACAATTTTTTTAAGTTTACAAAACTTCAAATTGGTTGAAAAGTGGGTAGTTAAATAGGGAGAGAAATACAATATTTTACTTTTATACACACAATGCACTAAATAATAACGTGATAAAATCAATTTTAAGTCATAGTTATTCATTAAAACTCTAAAAAGTTTATTTATTAATATAGGTATAATTTAATCATTGATCTAAAACCTTTAATTCATTAACTTATTAATTGGTTAAAATTCATTGAAAGTATTTAATCATTCACTAAAAAGTTACTTTGTTTTTTAAAATTAAGTTGTTTTTTTTTTTCAACAAAAAATTATTCTATCTTTGTAATTTTTAAAAATTTATTTCTCAGTTAAAAAATTATTTACTTGCTTTTTAACGCATTTTAAAAATTTTGTTGAACAAATACAGGATTAGTTTATAGTGGGATTGAGGAAATATAATAATGCCATATAATTGCTTCATATGGTAAAATATGCTTTCAGAGCAGTATCATTAGCATCAAAGAAACTAGTCAGGCTGAAAAGCAAAAAGCAGGACGTAGCTGTGTGCAAGTTCACACGTCCAGCCTACTCTCCTAGATATTACCTGATTTCATTCTCTTTGATTCTACTGCTTTTAGTTGACAGCTTGATTAGCATTATAATCCGCAATTGCTTTGCCTAATTTTGGCACAAGGGAGAATGGAGGGAGATAAAATTAGTAGATAGGGATGGCCTTACTTAATTTTAGTGTTTTTAACCTTTCATCTTACTAAATTAGTATATTAAAAACTTTATAAACACCTAGTAGAAAACCTTGATAGTTAAAATGTATCTAAAATTAACACCTAAAAGGAATGTAATTTTGACAACAGTTTGTTAAATTTTTTCCTACAACTAAAAATTAATTGTTGTATGTCTGCTTTTCAAAAGAAAAACGAACAAGCTCGGCATTCAATTTGTTGTATTAATTTTTTTGTTTGCGTAATATTTTCTTAAAAAACTTGGAATATATATTGCCACGAAATAGACTACGTTTTGTCTGTTATTATTTTGTTTAATTTAAAATTGGTTGAACAAGTTAGTTAAAGCAATGTACAAGTATTATGTTTAATAAAATGTGTAAAATAGTTAAACATTCTGTCCTGTAATGGCCTTATTTAGCTGTCAGTAAGGATATAAAAAAAAAAGAAGGAAATAAACAATTTTCTGTTAACAATATATGAAAAAAAATCTTAAGTACTGGGAGAGGGCGAAATATTTCATTGCCCTTTTTATTTTTCTTTAAAAAAAAAATCCTTTCTCATAATGTAGCTATGAGAAAAATGATTTCTCTTGTTTTTAAATAAATGTAGATTGTGTGAACTTGCTTTTTAATAAGGCTCTGTGAAAACCATCAACATTTTAATAAATGTTTTCCTCGTGTGGTAAACTGTTTAAAATGTAATTTTCCATGAAAAACAATCCTTACTAGATCATAAGATTTATAATAAATATTTATTAATTTGTAAGAAAAACAAATTATTATGGGTTTTATAAAAAAAACTTTAGCATATATTTATATTTAATAAATAAATAAAGCTTGAAAGATAAATGTAAACATATCTACAAAACAATTTTGTACGAAAGTTGGCTATTCAAAAGGATTGATGATATTAAAAGAACATTTTATGTAAATTAATTTTAAGTTACTTAGTATTTTATAATTAAATGTAAAATGATGACTGTTTTACATGAACTCTGTATACTGAGTGTACATTTTATAATTTACTTTCTACATTTTGTGGGAAGGCGCTATAGTTTAAAAATTATACTGTAATTAAATTAATTTATTGTCATCTGCAGATGTAAATTTGATGAAACCCTTATGGTTAACTATAATTGATTGCGAGAACTGCTTGATTTTTACATCCTATACTTGCATTTTTTTTTCTTTTAGTGTGTAGTTTTATAAAAGTAAAAATACATTTTTTGGAATTGACATTGCCAAGTGGTGAGAGTACTCGCGAGTTCCCTAAAACCCAAGTCTAAAAAAAGACCTGTGGTGATTTTTTTGAATCCCAGAGATGTTTTTGAAGATGTTTTTGAATCCCAGAGTGATAAGTGTTTCACATCAAGTAAATGTATAAGAGGCCGTATTCCCTTGTCCTTAAATAACCTTATGTTCTGTTAATCAGGACATAGAAGAAACTAAAACAAATATTGAAAAATGAAGCAAATCAATAACAATTTTAAACATCTTTAGTTCTGAAAAAGCTTTAAAATAACAAAATGTCTATGCTAAAGTTTTAATTTCATTTCATTGCCAATTGCTGTATAAAGAAAATTTATATTAACTAATAATTAATTTTATAAATTAATAAAAAAATGTACCTTATAGTTATTAATATTTAATAGTTAAAAAATGTATTTTTATTACCATTAATATGTATGGTATTAGGATTTTTATTGTATTTTATTATTTTTAAAAAAATGGAATTTAAATAATGTGTTTTTTTAATTTAAAAAAATATATATCCGTCTAATCAGTGTGATTTCCCCCTTTTTTAATATTGTTAAATTATGTTGATTATTGTATGTTAAATATTAATTCAGCAGAACCCCAGATATGGTTTAACGGACTATCAGATTAATGGGACTCTTCATATGAGTGGTGTTGTATGATGTTGTGTAATTATTTCTCTGAATTTATTTGTTTGTTACTAAAAAACAATTTGGTTTCACTCTTCCTGTATTTAAGTCCTATAAAGGGGGGGTGATGTATTGTGCAGGCTGCTTGGTATAATTTTGACTTACCAAAATCTATATTAGCTATTGTTTAATTATAAATATATTAATTTGTTAAAAACCGAACCAACTGTGAATGTCTAATTTTAGCAATGTGAAAATGTTGAGTGATATAATAACAATTTAGGTTTAAAATTGTATTTCGGTTTGTTTTAAAAATCTGCTAAATGCTGTAATAGAGTTATTAAAACTGATTTAAAGTGTATTATACAATAATTATTCAATAATTATTAAAGAAATTGGGTTACATATAAACAAATCAGACATTTATTTATTTCATGACTCCATTAACTGAAATAATACAGCTTTAATTTTAATTGTTCTATTGTAATTAATAAAAATAATAATACTTATGTTATATATATTTTTTAAATTTTATTAATTTAAATCGGTGTAATGTAATACTAAATTGTAGCTAACTATTACTCGGTGTCACTAAAATGCAATAAAATGATGTGAATGAAAATGAAATTTTATTTATTGTCTTGAGGCCTTACAATTTAAGTAAATATCTAGATCTTTCTGATATTGGGTAAATTTAGATTTGATGATCTCATTATGGGGATCATTCTTAAAGAAAATGCATAGCGGATGTATAAAATTTTAAAAATTGGTTTAATGACACTCATACAAACTTATTCTTCTGCATATATCTGTCCTAGAAAAGCAACTTATGAATTCTCCTTAGCATTGATGATGATGTAGCGTCAAATAGATAACACTTTTACGAATTGAAAATCACGGTTTATTCGACAATATATTAACAAAAACTCAACATCAAATTTATATCAAAAATGACAGATTGTTTTGGCAGCTATCTGTCAACATTACACTCTTCCCTCCTTAAGAGTTGTAAACCTTTAGACGGTTGATGTGGACCACTGCTTTTCGCCGCCAGTTCACTGAGTCTTGCACCTGGAAGGTTACCTCTGAGATCTTCTTCAGGACGGTGTACGACCCTTTCCACGGTTTATGAAATGTTGAGCTCCTCCCTCGCCTGGTGTGGGGAAACCATACCCAAACTTTGTCCCCTTCTGCAATGTCACAGCCTGTAGTGTCGCGTCGCAATCTTTTTATTTTTATTTTTATTGCATTATTTTTATCATGAGCTGAACCTGTATAAAGGATAGCATCAATGGTTTCAAAAAATTAAATTTACCCAATATCTGACACATTAAATTAAAGATCTATTTAGTAACTTTTTTTTTTTTAGAAAATAACAAATTTTCTTTTATAAAAACTTAATAATGTTTGGCCTCGTTATAATTAATTGCCTTTAAAAGCTTTAAAAATAGCTGACAATAGGGTTTTTTTAGTATTTTGGATGTTACATACCTTTAAATTATTTTTTTAATTAGAATTTTAAATATATAAATGTGTGAATGAAAGAAGATAGATTTTATATTGTATTTTTGCTAAAAAATCTATATTAATATTGTAATTTTATATATTTTTATTACTTTATTTATCCTAAAGGTTTCATAGGGTCACAGATTGATATAAAGGCAAAAAAAAGTATTTCTCATTAAAATCCAAAGATCAATAGAATTTGTTACAGTAACTAAATTAATAATTAAATAACAATAATAACTAAATTAATGAAAATGAAAAAAACATTATAAGAGTTTAATTTGTTTGGCATTTTAAAAACATGTTTGAGAAATGAGAAGTTAGACTATAACTAATATACGGAAGTGTTCCTTCATTATATCAACCTATGATCCCATTAAACCTTATTTGTTTTACAAATTATTGCGGTAAAATATATCCGTATAGATTTTATCAGATTTTATCTATGTCACATAACTATGATTTAAGGGAAAAGGCTTTGTGAGAATTGGTTAAGAATTAAACTATACTTATATATTTTTTTTTTCTCAACATTCCGGTGTTGTATTTGTCCATTGGTAGGCTTTAAAAAAGAATTATTACATTAACTATGTAATTTAAAAAAAAAACTAAAGGTAAACAATAGTGATTAAAAGCAATGTGGATTGATAAATCAACCAAATTAATTGCAAATAAAAAACAATAAAATTGTATTATTGTTTCTGTATTTTTGTGCCACTTACTTATTCTGAATAAATATTTCCTTTAGATAAGATTTTTTTTTTTTTGTAAAATACAAAAAGCAGAAAGCAACTTCCATGGAAGTGGAGTTAAAGTATTAATTAATCCCGGTTCAGTACTCAGAGAGGTGAGACAATTTTGATAATAAATATTTGCTTAAAGTATTCGGATAGAATAATAGTATGAGTTTTTTTAAAAAATGAAGATATAGTTTATCAGAACTTTTACTGAGGTTATATAAATATCTAACTATTAATATTTAGAGAAGTTATTATATCTATTTGAAGATTTAAAAAAATTAGAACAAACATTTATTTTTATTGGAATAAATTTCGTTGCCTTTGCTTAGCATTTCTCTAATATTTTTTGCTATTAATTTGACCTTTCCTAATTAAACTGATCAAGTTTGCTCTTTCTCTTTATATTCAGTTTAAGTAAGTTGCTTGAAATGTTTTGAAAACTTCATCCGGATCCAAAATTAAAGGAAGCATTTTTTGTTGATAAAAACTGCTCTAACCAGAACTGCCTCAAATTATTTAGGATAATGTGCTTTTATGTGGTTTTCAATCCAGATAAAATTTAAAAGGATATAAATCCTCCTTGAATAGTAGCTTTATTTACAAGTTAAATAATTCAGGTTATTTTATCATTGCATTAATGTTAAATATATTGCAATTAATTATCATAACTTAACAGTAGATAACTTGTACCCACAAGTTATCTAGCTTTATAGTGTAATAACATGTTGGTGGTTAGATAGACAATATCTAAAAGGGGGTTAATTATTAAATTTTAAAAAGGAATAGAACATGTTATATTGTCGTTTCATACAATAATATAATAATTTATCACTGCTGTGGTTTTTTTTTCCGTTCTCACAATTTTAAATGTTGTCACGTATTTTTCACAGAAAACAAAATGTAATATCACCTTTTTTTATAATTTATTCTTGGTGTGTTATTATTCTAATTTCCCAATGTTAATATTGTGTTTTTCTTTTCTTGATGAATTCAATTATTTATTTTTGCTCACTTTTTCTTGTAACATTTCCATTTTAGCAATGTTTTGTGCTCAAATATAATTTTTTTAACGTTATTTTATTTTTTTTTCTTTGTTTACATAGATAAAAAAATATATTATATAAATGAAATTTTTATACATTTAATTTTGTTTGTGACACATTGTAACAAACAGAAGAATAATAAAATGAAAGCATTTCAATGTAAAAAATAACACATTTTTTTGTGAATAATAATTGTCCTTTTTAACAATATTTGTTTTCTAATTATTATTATTATTTATTTTATTGCATTTTTAATTTTTTTGTTTGTTTATTAAAGAATAAACAATTTTTATTTTCCAAAGACACTGTTTAGTATTAATTTATTGAAACACCTTTGTCGGCTATCCTCTTGCTTCAACCAATCTAGAGTCCCAATCCAACCAATCTTTGTGAACGAGAGATATAGTATTATATTTGAAATCATCATCTTTTCACTATTCTATTATTTAGGAACGAATGGCTCTGATGCTATTGAAGCATTATCTGCTTGAGCACTTATATTTTTCCCTTATTCGAAGAATTAATTGTTTTGTCTGTTTTACACATTATAAAATCTCACAGCTGATTAAACATTTGATGCTAAATTTTCTTTTAATTCAAAAAGTAATTTTTAATATTCCATTAGAGGGTATTTTTCAACTATTTACCTTCTCAAATCAAAATTACTCTCCTGGAAAACCAATATCTAGCTATAGAACACTTATCAGATCTTGACACCCAGAAAGCTTGCATTAAGGGTACTTCTTTAGATTGATACTCCCCTTTGTTTTTTTTTAGAATATAAATGACTTTGATGAAAGGGATGTTTAGTCCAATGTACTTAGGGGCAAAAGAATATCACACCTCTGTTTTTATAAGTGGGAGTAACAGTCTAGAGAAGAGCCGCATTACAAGTGTTCAAATGTAAATTAATGAGTAGAATCGTTAGGCTGTGAGAGATAAGATACCAGGAAAACACACAGTAACAGAGAGACGAACGAGGCACTCAAAGAAGAAGATGTAGTTGGATTAAGATTAGGAGGACATATTGAAAGAATGGCTGATAATAGAAGTCAAAAATCACAGGAAAGTACTTAGTCCAAGTACTTTTTAGGGTTTTGTAGATAAGTAAGCATACCCATTATGTAAATTATGATTTCTTGTCTCCAATCTCAAGTCCCGGGTTCGATCCCCCGGGGGGTCACAATGTTTTTTATCAGTAATAAACCAATAAGGAACGCAAAATTTAAAAAAGCAAATATATATTTGTTGCCTACTCTTCAGCAGCTTTCATTTGATACCCAACTCAAAATTTAAAAAAAATAAAATTTTGGGCAAATTTTAAATTTTCGCGCCTAAAATTGGCAATTTTTGAAAATTTAGGATGAACTCCCGGAATTTTCATCGCGCCATAATAAGGTATTAGCATGAATTATTTCGAAATTTTAGCACCAGCCGATCTATAGTGGTTGGGGGGGGGGAAATTTTTTTTGGGTATATTTTGATTTTTTTAACCTATAAGGAATGCAAAATTTAAAAATGTATTTAGATATTTGTTACCTACTATTCAGGAGCTTTCATTTGATACCCAACTCAAAATTTTAAAAAAATAAAATTTTGGGCAAATTTTAAATTTTCGCGCCTAAAATTGGCAATTTTTGAAAATTTAGGATGAACTCCCGGAATTTTCATCGCGCCATAATAAGGTATTAGCATGAATTATTTCGAAATTTTAGCACCAGCCGATCTATAGTGGTTGGGGGGGGGGAAATTTTTTTTGGGTATATTTTGATTTTTTTAACCTATAAGGAATGCAAAATTTAAAAATGTATTTAGATATTTGTTACCTACTATTCAGGAGCTTTCATTTGATACCCAACTCAAAATTTTAAAAAAATAAAATTTTGGGCAAATTTTAAATTTTCGCGCCTAAAATTGGCAATTTTTAAAATTTTTCGATGCACTCCCGGAATTTACATCACCCCACAATAGGGTATTAGTATGAATTATTTTGAAATTTTACATCCAGCCGTTATATGGTAGTTGAGGGGGGGCAATTTTGGGTGTATTTTGATTTATTTGACCAATAAGGAAAGCGAAATTTAAAAATTTATTCATATATTCGTAATCTGCTATTCAGCAGCTTTCATTTGATACCCCACTGAAAATTAAAAAAAAATCTAAATTTTTGACTTTACCGCATTTTTTCGAATTGCGCATGCGCATATTAAATTTTTAACTTTTGTGTATATGTCCTGTGTTTGGGCCCGGAAGTTACGCCAGTGTTTCAAATATCAGTATTTTAGCTTAAATGGTTCGGGCGCTATGAGCCAAAGAGCGACGGACAGACGGACACATCACCCTCGGCAATAATATTAAAATAAACGACTAATATGACCTTATTTTAAGGGTCGAAACATCACACACTATGAAATAACGTTTTTTCATTTTAATTTAAATCTCAGCAACCATCTGTGATTCTCTCTCATTAAATGTTTAAGGGTGTACCATAATGATTAATATGTGTTATTAATTTATTATTAGAAAAATAAAAATAAAAATGTTCAAACTATTAGAGGCAGGAAAAGGCAAAAAGATGAGAGGAGGCTTGGGACAAGGGAATCCAAACCTCATCCTGGACTGTAGCCCTCCTCCACAAGTAAGTAGTATTCTGTGAATTAAAATAATCTATAGTGGTGTAGCATTTAGAATTTAGAAAAAAATTGTCCATTAAGTTTTTTAAGGAAGAATATCGGCTTGTAGTACTAACACTTATTTTTCTTTGATTGTAGTGATTTCACCTGTTACTTTCAAGTTAGTAACTCCATCAATAAGTCCTCTGCCTTTTAAATTTATTAGTATAAATTAGAATGTTTTAAAAAATCGGCTCCATAAATATCATATTTTATTCTTTTAACATTAAACGGTCATTTAAACACATGACAAAGAGCCACGTCTACTGCGAGAACCTTCAAGCATACGGTTTGAATGTACTCTCCATGTTGGCCAATTTAGTCGCACTGTTAAATGGATACATGTATTTAGCTTGTGCTGTGCTGCAATCGTATAAAATCAAATCTCTGGTCTAACTGGTCAAAAGGAGGGATTTTTATACTCATCTTTTCTCAAGTTCATGGCAAGGAATGATGAACATTGTCTTTACTCTGTTTATCATGATCTTTATCCACCAAAATAAATTGAACAAAATTGACAATAGTGAAAATAAAAACACATCTTCTCCAATTTGTAGCCTATTTTTGTAGATGTGGTTTATTATGCCGAGTAAAGTAAATTTAAACTTAAAATCTTAATAATAAATAGAGTAAACCCATTTATCTTTTTTTCTTTCATCCCATTTATCTTTTTTATTTAAATCATAATATTTTTTTAAAAAAATAACCAATCAATCAGCAATGTAATACTGTATTTGCACATGCAATAAGCTACACAAATTGTGTAACCAATAAGTATATACCCCTTCAGTGGTTTAACATTGCTTGTTGAATTAGTCACTGATGTAATGTGTCGAGCAGTTATATTTTTCCCTTATTCAATGAAATAATTGTTTTTCTGTTTAAATAATATTTTATTGTATCCGGATTGTAAAGGGTGTCTTTAAAGAGGTCCCCTGGTACTTCATTGCTATTGCAATGGCCTGTCATGCAAGAGGTTCCAGGTTTAATGCCAACCCAGGCGAGGGACCCTACACGTGGTATTCACCCAGCATTGCCATGTCGATTAGGTTTATATTGCAGTATAAAGCTACACACTTACTCCATGCCATTCGTTCTTCAAGAGCTGATGTGCCAGATATTTAGTTAGCTAGGATATTTAGTTTATCAACATTAATTGGTATTAAATCAGATAAAATAATATTTTACAAGAATAGGCAATAATGTACGTCTGTAGGTGTATGTAGTGCATAGTCATTATCAATTCATCATCCATAGTTGTCTTGACAACCTACCATCTTCTAACCCTTAATTATTATTATGAAAAATTCTAAAAATCAGCTAAGGGTAATCATTTTCTTTTGGTGCAAAGATAAAACTACATTTTCCTTGTTGTGAGTTACTTTTGACAGCATGGGAAAATCCAAAAAATTAGGGTGCGGAACCAATGAGTAATTAGAGGTCTGGATTTTGAATTCTAGAAGGTCGGGCCAACTAGGCAAACAAAAAAGCTCACACACGTACAGATCAATGCTTCAGTTTCTAAAAGGATTCGCCCAGAATAATTTGGCTGCTCTCGGTTTACTTTTAGTAATTTTACAAAAAAGTAAAAAGCATAAACAGTGGTGCAAGAAGTGGTTAAAAAGGTGAAGTAAATCTTCTTCACCTTTGTAACCACTTCTTCGGATATCAGCTTATTAAAAGAATTCAGAGAAGAAACCCTTAGATTTCCATTAACTCAGTTTAACTGTACAGTTGACTTGAACTGAGACTGAAATACCCACACACACATACGAACAGTTTCAACTGAGCGTATGAGGCCAGCTTAAGTTGTAAGTGACTAGCTGTATTCACTTCTATTGGCTGCTCCAATGTAATAAAATATAATTTTGTTAATGTTAGATAAAGTTTTTATTTATAAATTCTATCTAGCTATATAATCCCTTTTACGGGCTGTTATTTCACAAATTATTATTATTCTCACTTATAAATTTGTCATTTCTTATTTCTTATTATTCTAATTCTTAGATGTATCACTTTAAAGTAGGTATAAGGTCAGACAACAGCCTTAAAATATGTTATGCAATGCCAATCAATCTAAATTTGTTGAGAGCAAAAAATTAAAATTTGATCTGATTCCAAGGCTTTTCTTATTAGAAAAAATAGTCTCTGCTAGCTATGACAAGTTTTGTGCCTTGTATTTACGTTCTACGATAATTTTATAAATATGATAATAATACGAGTAGTTCATTGATAATTCAATGGTTGTCGTGAAAACCATCATTAATCATTATCATCATTAAAGAAGTCAGTTTATAATTTTAAATTCATATTTTCAATATTATTAAGAAAGAGAAGATGTTTAAAAACTGTACCTCATTTCTGAAGATAAATATTAAACATAAGTTCTATTCGATTCCTGTGGGCGATAGTAATTTTACTTTTTCCGTAATTATTCTTTAATTATACAT
Organism: Gerris buenoi; assembly: GCA_001010745.2. Taxonomy (NCBI): domain Eukaryota; kingdom Metazoa; phylum Arthropoda; class Insecta; order Hemiptera; family Gerridae; genus Gerris; species Gerris buenoi. The sequence continues at coordinate 447,212 of KZ651406.1, forward strand.
ATTTAATTTGATAATTGTCATTGTTGTGAAAATAAAACATAAAGAAGATAATACAACCTAAAATCATAGATAGTGATTAAATCGTAAATCAAAATCAGTTTAAAATAATGTTTTAAACTGCAAATTAAGAAAAATACAGTCAATTCATAAAAACAAAATAGTATTAAAATTAATAAAATACCTGTGGTGTTGCGGCTAGCCGGTAGGACCAACGTTCCTTAAGCTTTTCATTAATTATAAATTATAAAATCACACTGCTAAGTATATGATGCTAACTACTTATACAATGGCGGAGTTAGAAAAGAGATAATATTAAAAGTAACTTACTATTTGTACTTAGCAGAGTTTGGCAAGATTAAAAGATTTTTTTATCATTGAAGCGAGTGTCTAGCAATTAATATGTATTGAATATTGAGAAAAAAGTTAATGATAATGAGTTGATAGTTAAAGAGGTTGATTGTAGGATTGAGTCGAGTAGTGAGGGAACAGGACTTTTCCCAAATCTTCACTCCCCGGCCTACTACTCCAATATTATAAAATATATCCTATATAAAAAATATATTATAAAATATAGGCCTATATTCAAATATTATAAAATGTATCACTTCCATACACAAAAACTTCTACTTGAATCAGGTTGAAATTTTACATGCCTGTTTCAGTTGTACTTCAGACGATGTGTAAGAAGTTTGATTAAAATCGTTACGTTAGGTTAGCCCATTAGATATCGGTAACGTTGTTTTCTTTATTTTAAACGTTTAGGTCCGCTTTAATAAATTTAACGATCTTTATAACTTCATAGCAGTGTTGGTGTTCGTTTTTGTCACAAAAGTTGTTTGTTTCATTAAATAGATGAAGTAAGAATTTTTTCCCGTCCTAAGATTCCAATTTTAAATTTGAAGCTTACGTTTACGCGAGCGTTGTGCGTGAAAGCTTCGGCGGATAATGTTGCCTAACGTTATCCTGGGCATTGGTAAAATGAACATGTGTACCAAATTTCAACTAACTCAGTCATCTTTTACTAAAGTCATTGTCATCGGCACATCCGGGCTCCAGAACGCTTCATAAGGTACGTCGTTCCAACAATTAGGAAAAGATAATTTTCCATTTTTATTATAAAATATTTCTGTTTATACCTAACGAGCTATTATGTTTACATCACGTAAAATAGTATGATATTCTAAATAAACTCACATGCATTTACTGTGGAAGCCAGCTGAAGATATTATGGTCTTGATACATTTTTCGTTTTGAATTCAACTAATTCAAATTCAACAGGTCAGATTAAATGTGATATAAGTAATACATGTACAATCGCATATTTTTCACGCTTTTATAAATTTTTATAAACAAAATAAAATCTCTTTAAATAAAATCTCTATCTTGTAGGAAATTCATACATAATTCGCTGTAATTAAACTAATTATAATTTTTATAAATTGTGAAATCGTAACTGTTATACGATCTTTGTTTAGATTTTTTTTTTTTTTTAGTGAGTGCGTTCCTGTCTCTGCTCTGCATTTAGCCGCTTAATTCAGTTTTTCGTGTTCGACCTTTGAGCCTTGATTCCTTTTGAATTTAGTTCTTAAAATCCGCCGTTTTACTAATTTTTAACCATTTTAGTTTTAGCAATGCTCTAATTTTAAATAATAAATACTTTAGAGTCGATTATATCGGAAAATATTATGTTTTCAAAATGAATTACGTTTTAAGTGTCTTTATTAGTATAACCGAAATTTTTTCTGGTCGTGAGTGTTCTCAATTCTCAGACCGACATAACTTCTTCCCTCTTAAATATGTATATAGTTAAATTTATATTATGAAATAAATACGTCACTTTCATTCAATATGCTCCGAGATCGTGGTGATGAGGAGAAGAGGAAAAAAGAATACATTTGAAACCAAGGTTAGTATCTAAGTTTGTTTTACGAGGATTATTTATGTTTATGTAGAGTAGAGCCCCATTTGTTCAAATGAAAATGAAGTAGGTATGTGGCTTTCTGCTGCGTTCTGAACGTGATAAAATCTCTTTTAAAAGAGCATTTGCCTATTGAAACCCTTACCCAAACTTATAATATAAATAGCCAGACTATTTATTACCTTTACGGTTTTAGATGGTAATAGGTATATTTGTATTCAAATTGATGGGAGTACGAGAGGTTTATCCAAAGTTATAATTAACGAATCACTTCTAATGAAATTTTGTGGAACTTTATTAAAAGATAAATGCAGTGGCGGCGATAAGGGGCCCGCAGGCCCCTGGGGGTTTGGGGGCACCTGGAAGGGAAATAAAAGGGCGCCCCCACTACAAAGTTTGCGGGAGGGCCCCAATATCTTACCGCCGCCACTGATTAAATACCTGTAAAATAAATACGTGTTATTATTTTACATATTATTTATAGTAGGTAATCGTAATTTATTAAAATGATTCGACTTAACGCTATAGGTTTATTAGACCCAAGCCCGCAATACACTGTTTTAAGAAGGTTACTCTTCCACTTATGATGGTCAATATTATAGTTCATTTTGTTAAAGTTATGTAGTAAACAGGTCTGGATACTGTTAATTATACTCATCTTAAAATCAGTTTTCACTCTGACAGTGTAGTGTAGGAAAACCGGAGAAAATGGGGACGGGAGCCAAGGAGAGTTTGAGATTTTAAAGCCTGTAAGGTAGAGCCAACTAGGCAAACAAAAATGTCACTGGCGGAGTGCTTCATCTTATAATCCTAGTGACTTTATTTTTTCTCTCAGATTAGTTGGCCAATCTGAGCTGTCAGAGTAAACACTAATTGTAAGATGTACTTTATTCTAGGTTCAGACCTAGTCTCTTCTAAAGGTGCCCCTTGCTTTATAAAGCCTCTAAATTTTTCCTCATTTCATTGGTTTAATAATTAGAGTGTTTTTCATGTTTAGACAAAGCAGACTCTTTCTTTGTGTTTTCAGGTCTTTTTTTCTGAGATATAACATTTGGGTATTGTGTAGTTTTTAATATTATACATACACAGTTGTTAAGATCAGGCATGTACAATTATAAAGGCAGTGTAGGGTTTGAGTGCTAGTAGACTATAGATTAAGGGAGGAAGGAAATAGTACAAAATAACAAAATAAATAAAGGAATGGTCTTAAGATAAAAGAGTGTTGACTTGTTTCCTGTCACTCCGCGTGTTAGAGTATAGGGCCATTATGAACTAATTTCTTTGGTCATGTCTAATCTCTACTTCTTGCTAATTTTCCCCACTGCACCTTACTTCTTTATCTCTCCCAAGTTTTCTCGATCCTTCTTTTCACTTTAGGGCCTTTCGCCCTATTGAATCTTTTATTTCTTAGGGCAGGTCCATTCCAGCCCCATTTAGGTTCTCTCATGTGTTGAAGACTTGTTGCTACTTTTCTATCCATCTTGTCATTTTCTTCTGTCATCATCTTGTCTGACACATATATTGCATTTGCATTGAAGTCTCTAAGCTTTTCTGTGAGATGATGAAAGATGAAAAGATAAAATTAAAAATACAAAACAATTGAGTGGAATATCCCCTCCCCCCTTATGAGTACCTCTTCTGAGTCTTCTTCTTCTTCTGGTTAACAGACTGATGATACAAAGATTGGATTTATACAAGGCAACCAAACCCTCCACACATAAGTGAAATGTTGAACAGTAAACCATATCTCCACTTCTTTGGGATCAATATTATCAAACCACCATGAGATTGTATGACCATAGTTTTCATGATAAAACCTGCTGACAATTAAGGTATCTCATTCAAGAAGCTCCACACTTATTTGAAAATGCTAGGTCGACATTGAGTGGGGCCCAATCTGGGGATCGAACCTAGAGCTCAGTACTCTTCACTCTTCCCCCACTTTGATTAAATGAGTGAAGACACCCGCTTTTTTTTAATCAGAATTTTTTAGAAGTCATCAGAAGTTTTTTGTTTATAATAGTAAGTTTTAAGGTCCTCTGCTTTCTTTCCCAACTAAGACTCTTTGAGCGGTCATCCTTACAGTCTGTGCAAAACTAGAGTTAGTGCGTTGACAGTGCGGGAAATACTAGCTGGGGTGGGGAGCCAATGAGAGCTCAAGATTTGCCCTCTGGATTACCATATAAGAAGGTAAATGTAGGGCTTTATTTTTTCCCTCAGAGGTTGGCCAATCTGTGTGTCACTCGATCTCCTGGGCTGTTAACACACTAACTCTCATTTGGCACAGACTGCAATTTCGAATGTGTTATTTTTGCTACCATTTTAAGCAGTTTCCAGCCTTTTAATATGCAATAGTAAATTTATCTACTGTAAGACAAAACTCACCAGTTTATAAGAAGTAATAGTAGCTCTTATTAAATCTTACAAACTGGTTTTAATGAGTGAGCTCCACATGATCTTATTGGGGACACCTTACTCAGCACATTATGTAACAAATATAATTTAATTAAATTAGTATTACAGAGTAAATTATATCAATATGACCTGCTGCTGCTGCTAGTAATAAAACCATATAGTGTGACCACCATATGTTAATTATAAAATTAGGTAAATGAAAAGTCCTTTTTCTTTTCTAAATATTCAACATTCAATTTCAATGCTTATATTTCTTTTAGAAAGCATTTGCGGACATACCTTTATTAGACTTTTTAAAATCTTAATGGCATCAGCACGTGCTCTTAAAGTATAGGAAAAATTGTTTTGTGTTTTTTTTATAACAGTTTAGTAAATCTAAATAAATCACTTCTACGCATTATAGTGAAGACTTATAGTTTTGGAGCCACTGCAGGTTTTAGAGCAGTTCATAGTATGCAGTAAAAAATTATGGACATTAGCCCATAGGCATTAGTCGCACAGTTTATAGCTTATTCAGGCACAGATTTGTCAGCAGATGGTGCACAAGTAATTTGTTGTTGTGGTTTGAGATTTTAGACAACAGCCTACAATTAAACTATTAATGTGTGGTCCCAGCAACTTATCTGGTTCCTATCCCAGTGAGATGAGACATGTTACATATTGATAGATCAGATCTTGTGGGGATTATTGGTAGCGGTAGCACATGCTCTTCTCACTCTAGAGGTCCTGTTTGATTCTAAACGTTGTCAAGGAGTCCTATGTGTGGTGTTCACCCAGCACCACCATATAAGCAGGCAGATGCTTACCTTAACTAGCCTCTTTAGAATTTAAATTTCCATTATACTGTTTATACAACTAAGGGAGCGTCATGCTGACTCTTTGTCCTATGTCTTCTCTTGTCCTACATAGTTGTGTACTCCCTTTGACAGGCCCACACACTCTTGGGCTGTTGCTCTGCAGAAATGGCCAATACCTTGCTTGTAATGACCTAATGTTAGATCCGGTCCTAAAAAAATGTCATATACAAGCCAGTGAGACAGAAGAGGATTAGAGTTTAGTGAGTGTCCTTACGACTTAAGCTCTGCTTAGTGCACAAGAATGAGCTTGTGTTGGAAACATTTTTTATTGATTATGTGTACTCTGTCAACTCTTAATGTTTTGACTTTGCCTATTCATGAGAAGAAAAACCTATTAAGAAAACCTTCAATTAAACTTGTCACTAAAAAGTTTTTTATTATGATATCTTTAGTAATTGGCCTGTAGGTTCTTGCCCGTTATGTGCTACAGATTATTAATAGTTTTAGTTATTGCAGGAAAATTAATTAAACCTTTCAATGTGTATAATGGCATAAGTTTGCTTTATTTTATTAATTAATTTAACACTGAAGAGGTCATGCCCTTATCTATATGTATATACTTTTATTTATTTATTTATTTTTTTTTTTTTGAGAACTTTGAGTAATTTATGTATGATTAAATAATTAAAATTAATTTAAATAATAATTTAAATTTATTTAAACCTTTTTTTGTATCTAATGACTAGAGAGGTTAATAAAATGTAACACAACAATATTGTCACCACAATTTTTAATACTAAATTATTAAAAATTGTGGTGACAATATTGTTGTGTTACATTTTATTAACCTCTCTAGTCATAATTATGAAGGTGGTACCACAAAATCTCAGTCAAAACAACCAAATATTTATCTAAGACATATTTTAATTGTAATTAAAAAAAAATCTTTATTTAATCAATGGCAATACCTTCAGTATTTTTCTATAATAATTAAGAGAAATTAAAAATAAAATATTTAAAATAAGGTGAATTAATTTAATGGTGGTAATAGTAATAATTATAGAAAATGTGGATCGGATGAAGTGGAAGGTGTTCAAATTAGGTATGCATCATATTATGCATGGAGTGCACTCTAGTGAGAATCTGTGTAAGTTTAGGTCTGTAGTTCTCCTTGGTTCCGCTAGATGGTGACTGTGTCTATACTTTTTTACACAATCACGTTTGGCGTGCTCTTTTTAATAGGGTATTTTGCAGGAAGTTTCATAGGGTATATTTTTATTTGTGATTTTTGTTGACATACTCAATTGAAATTTGGGAGAAAACCATCGCGTAGATTTATATAACAAATAAAATAAATTGGTAAGGCGTGAAGTCTCACGTAAAAAGGGTTTCGTTGGTATTGTGAAACAAAATTAGTAAGGGGGAGGAGTGAGGGGGAAACGAAAAATGTCGATGTTTTTTGACAAAATGGTGCCGAAAATGAAACACTAACCCTAAGTGGCATATATATTTGTAATCTACTCTTTAATACCTTTCATTTGATACCCCACTTCAAAATTAGTAAGGGG
>KZ651406.1:473800-486418 GCA_001010745.2 Gerris buenoi
TTTTAATTAATAAAAATTACATTAATATTAAATAAATTTTTATTTATTAATCATCATATGTAATTGCAATTAAATAAATTTTAAAAACGATGACTCAATGTAATCTTTAAAAATCCGATTTGAATGATATTCACTATATCTTGTTCGTTCTTTCTGCTTTTAACTTTTGATTCAATTATGTTGTAGGTTAGCCGTCTTCTAGAAGTAGATTGTTTAAAAAAATTGCCTTAACTGATAAGGAAAATATGTAGATTGATTGGACGTGTTTGGGATCACGCGGTAGTAGAAAGATTGGCCAGGCAACTCTATTCAGATTCTTAGTACTTCTTCCTATACCGCGATGGTAGAAGTCCTCTTATACTAGTGTGTGTGAATATGATATGCAAATGTATATTTCTGTTGTATACATATACATATATAGATAGTGTTTTAGAATGTGAGAGACAGAGAAAGAGAGATATAAGTAATCGTAAGATGGTTTCAGTCTCACCAGCTTTGGTTGTACCGTTATGCCATAGGCCTCTTCAAGGCTTTACCGTTAGGACCTGCCAAAATCCTTCCTTTTTTTGGCTTTACCCCCTCTTTGCAAACGATCTTGGAAACCTTCCTCTCTTAACTCGAATTAACCAAACTACTCAATGAGCAAAACTGAGTGAGCCAATTTTTTTTAAACCAACTAAAATTTGTTTAAAGAAAAGGTCACCACAAATATATATTAATNGTCTCACTCCTACACCAGTTGCTAAAAACATAAAAACCGCGCATAACATTATTTGATCAATTCTCCCGCAATTTTTTGTTTTATTTGTCGAGAAAGGTCAAGAACATTTGAATCCCTACCGGGCAAATTCTCCGTCTTTAATATTTGTCTTATTAAAACTTAAGATAAGACTTAAACACATATTTACATTTTCATTTCTCTTCATCACATGAACTCTTCATGGAACTAACCTTGAGGCCGAGCATGATCTGTTTATCATGTACGTATTTACACTTAGTATTAGTATTCGTGTTTACAGTTACATCGCTACTCTTTATTATGTATTATGGGGTAAACATAGTTTGTAAACATAATTTTGTCTGTATCGTAGGATTAATTCATACTTTTGACCTTCTGAGGCCAACGTTCAACGACTTTTTAATCCCTTATGTTATTTGTTTAAATATTTTCAAGGTTTTGTGTATATTGACAGGGATTATTGAACCGGATTTTGGTGTAATGAAGAAGAGAAGGTCTGTAAGGAGGCTACAATGTTGTGTTCAAGATGATCTCATGAGAATAACTGTGAATTAATTCCTGTCAGAAAGACCTCTAAACCTCAGACCTGGTTTTTTTTTATACCTTACTCTAAGTTGTCCCTAATAATATGCCTTAACGAGACCTATATAGATATAATGACCTTCTATTTAAATAAAAAAAACTTATACTTTCTGTCGAAAATTTTGTGCTTAGTCACCTTCCTCTATTGAATTATCTTTATATAGAATGTTTGTATAGAATCGTTACAATAATTGTAGATGCTTTAAAAACTTATTCAGTTAACTAAATTCTAAAATAAATAATAAAAAAAAAAAATAATAATGGTTGTGCGTAGTCTCACGTGAAAGAAATTAATTTTCTTTGGTTAAGTCAATTAGATAAAATTGCTATTTTTTTTTATGTGGCCCAGCAGACCACACATTTTCCTTTAATTGGTGGGGGCACTCACAAAAATGTTATTGTTTTCTGACACAATGACATGCAAACTGAAACAATTTATATATATAATACTAATATATTTTTCTTTTATGTATAAAAAATTACACTTGAAATAAATATATTATACTTAGAAATAAAATAATAATAATGTTTACTTATTACTACTTTTTTTATTTAATCATTTATGTATAACATGTACTGGGTGTTCTGCACCTGCACGTGTTACTACTTTAGGAGGTGATGCTACACCTGAAATGCAGTAAAAAAAATTATGTCTTTTTTCCGACCCGTTCTGGAGTTTCAGCCTTTAATTGAGTATGATTAAAAAATAAAATCTACTTTATCGTAAAAATAATTGTATTGCTCAAAAACTATTATATCTGGAGCATTGTAGTAAGTTTTTATAACTCAAAAACTAAAAACCCGGATAATTTATAATTTATATTAACGATACATAATTTTTTTTACTCCGGGAGATTGAGTGCAAAAAAAATTCTGCTATTATCAAGCAAGAATTTTGTGTATAAGTAAAATCTTTTGGTGCCTTTTAAGAATATGTGGTCGGCTAAGTTTGTCTGCGGGACATAGCTCGGGCTCGGGGATAGGCATTAAAAAAAAAACCGTTGGAGGGGATATAATGTGTTTTGTCAAGTCTAAAGTATATGAAATTTACTATTAAATTTAGTTTATAACGTATAGATTATCTAATGCATATTATAAATATGTTTTCCATTTAGTTTATTTTTTATTTCTTATTTCCATTTCTGCCTCAATCCCATTTATATGTTTAGCAAAAAGATCACTATTTAGTTTCGCTATCCCCAAAAACTGTTTCCTGTTATGATCCAGGGCTGATCATTTTGCTACAAAATGTTGCAATGTTTCTTCATCTCCCTGATCGCATAATTTTAATCTCTAACTGTGTTCCTCTTTAATCCAGGGCCTGCTATTTAATGGCAATACTGAGCCTCTGCGGCTTTAGAAATTAGAAAAACGTTTCTAGCTCTATTGAACTCCGATAGTTCAAAATATTTAAGTCAAAAATTTAAATTTTTGTATGTTTCGTGGTTGCTTGACAAAGAGGCTTTTCGAAGATGTTCACACATCNTGATTTATTCTTAAGTCTAGTACATAAGTTGGTCTTAGATAAGGTTAGGTTTGTGTTGGTGTTATCTACTGCTATAATAAATGCTTTTCTTCTTCTTCTACTGCAGTCAAAGTCCGTGTTAGTTTAATTAAGATAGAGTTAAAAACAGTTGTTTCTAGTGCTAAACTGTTCAGGTCAGACTGGTTCCCATTAGGTTACTGTATTTTCAGCAGCCGCACAAAACCTGAGTTTCAACAACCTACAAGTTTACTACATTATCATTCCAATGCTCTTTCGTCGTTTTCATTTCTTTACCTTATTTTTTTGTTTTAATTTATGCATATACATTTTTTTTTATGTGGTTATTTTTAAGTTTTTATTTTTGACTTCTCCAAGGTCTTCGACCTGTTTGAAAATCGGCATGGTAAGGGTAACTGTAGATGTTTACTAAAAGACTGCCCGGGTGAGTTTTAGTTAATTTTTAGAGGAGATATGAATTATAATATAAGTGTGCCACGTCAAATTTTCCATTGCTCTCTGTCCTCTTCTCTTACTCATTCCGTTATTGTTATAATACAATATTTTTTGTATTATAATTTTTCTTTTAGGAGTATAAAACCTATAACTAATGGCTTTAGAATAAAATCTTCCAACTCCTTTTGAACTAACTTCCATATTTATTAACCGATTAATCATATCGTCTACAACTGAAATTGTGCTGTTCTAATTTAGCACACAGACAACTAAATGTCAGTGAACTAAATTTAGTGATCAAAATTTATCATTTTATTGATATTAACAGACAACAGTTGCCTTTTTTAGTTGTCCATGATTAGTGAACTGATTATGGCCAACTAAAGTTGTCTACTAAACCCACTACATTAAACATGATGTTTTGAACATGTTTGCTGTTTGATTCAGTGTTCCCATCGGACTATGGTTTATTTGACCTCTTGGATGGCATCAGGTGCCAAAATCTACATCGTTCCTCAAAAAGGCACGTGTTTTGGCTAATGAAATACTGTCTCACTCCTACACCAGTTGCTAAAAACATAAAAACCGCGCATAACATTATTTGATCAATTCTCCCGCAATTTTTTGTTTTATTTGTCGAGAAAGGTCAAGAACATTTGAATCCCTACCGGGCAAATTCTCCGTCTTTAATATTTGTCTTATTAAAACTTAAGATAAGACTTAAACACATATTTACATTTTCATTTCTCTTCATCACATGAACTCTTCATGGAACTAACCTTGAGGCCGAGCATGATCTGTTTATCATGTACGTATTTACACTTAGTATTAGTATTCGTGTTTACAGTTACATCGCTACTCTTTATTATGTATTATGGGGTAAACATAGAATTTTGTCTGTATCGTAGGATTAATTCATACTTTTGACCTTCTGAGGCCAACGTTCAACGACTTTTTAATCCCTTATGTTATTTGTTTAAATATTTTCAAGGTTTATGTTATATCAGAGGTGCGCACATCTCTGATGTTTTTTTTTATTCTAAGAATTTCTAGATATCAGTTATGAATAACATAGCAAGTTTTTAGTTGGAAATGATTAAATATTAAAATTTTTAAGATCTATACTTAGATTATAAGGAAGCATTCCGTCAGTAGGTACATGCAGTATCCAATTTAAGCGAATCTCCATTATCAGAATTACAAAGAGGAGTCTACCTTCTTTATTTCGTACGAAGTTAGCTATTGAATACGAATTAAATCCTGGCACAAGAATTTAATTCTCAGCAATAATAATAATAATAATACGTTTATTTGTGTATAAAGCTAAAAGCTTTTTTACTAAGTACATATTATTTACAATGTAGTGTACAAATAATATTTCTGCTATAAAAAATTATAAATATCTACCTTTTTTTATCAATAAAATCAAAAATTTAAATTAAATAAAAATGACACATTGTTATAATGATATGATAAATTAATAAATAAAATTAAATTAAGTGGGCTGAAACATAAATTAAAGATTCTTCTTACTCATTAAGCAAAAAAACTTCTTATTTTTAACATATTTACAACAAAGTAAAATATTTTTGAGGCTTGATGTTTACTTTGTGATGCTGCACCTAGCAAAGAGGCCATGTTAGTGTCATCGGACCACTCGGCTCCAACGAGGTGTAGCGGTAAGAAGGCTGATCTTTGAGGCTGATACATTGGGCATCTTATAAAGATATGCGCTAGTTTCAGGTTCTTTTTTGTTGTATAGAGTGCAGAGTTCAGTTGTTGTTATCTTCTAGAGGATTTGTTTACTAATTATTTTTATTTTGTCAGTGCTGGATGTTCGCAGTTGGGTATGAAACTGTATGCGTTGTATGCGTTGTGTTGTGAATGTATTATGTTAATTCTCAGTATAGAGAGACATTATACTAACATTTTGTAATAAAAAATCATTAATGTCCAGATTTAAATAAATTTACACCATTTCAAGTTCCGCGAGTTAAAAATGTTTTTAAAACTTAATGATTAATGTTTTGCCTATACAAGTTAACTCCTGAATATTACGGTAACTCTTGAAATCTATTTGCCTTGGAAAAACGTAGTATTATCAATGCATTGGCTCTTCGCAGTGTTAATTGCAGTAACTAAGCCCTGTTGTTTGTAGCCATTATTATTGTTATCAGACGTGTCCCATAACGCTTTATTGAGGAGTCTGCAAACTATTTTCTCTGGGTTCCGATGGACACTGAAGAAATACTAATTGGTTTTTTACTACTTAATGCCAAAATTTTACATGGATTTTATTATGTAAGGTTTAGTCACTGTTTCAACAAATAGTAGGTAAATTTAATCAGGTATTATTCGTCTTCATTGATATGAATTCTTCAGTTCTTGTTTTTCTTCTGTTAAAACTCTTTTTTGCATGTTTCATCTAAAACTATTCGAATTCAGCTTGTACTTGATATCGCGACACAATTTTGTTTCTTACTGCTCCAGCATAACCTCTGTTTTTGATGGATGATGCAACCACTGTTAGCCTTTTGTCTCGACAGTAGTTGCTGGCTTCAAAATCAATACAATACTTTATTGGTCTGTAGATCACTTTCAAAGTTTAATTTGATTGAAACTCGTTTTCTCCAAGTAATTTATCATCCCCTAATTTCACAGCCATATTATGTGGTTTTTAAGTCCTTTTAGAATTTCATATATTGGTTCAAATCTTTCTTTTGGCTCGCTAACTAAGGATATTATTCAGCTTAGCAGTTCAAAAGGTTTTGGTCTTGGGTTCATAGAAGTTAATCACGAATGAATTAAGTGCAATTATTATTTGATTTTGATTAATCTAGGAGAAATTATATTATTTCAATAATAAATGATCAAATTTATGATTATGAAAAGTGTAAGTATGTATATTAATTTCTTATTTACACAGTTATACAGTCTCAGGTGGTAAAGCAGGTAACAATTGCTAGGATTAACACAACTCCCCTCAATATTAACTGTTATAATGCTTTAGTTAGCAACATAAAATATGAATTTATAATTTTAAACTTTTCTTTTCTTTAGTTAATTCAATTTTTGTCTATGCATATAAGACGAGGAGACATAACATATAAGACGGGGGTATTCAGGGCAGAGATAGATTAAAAATAGCCTGTTGACATTTTGAAAAATTGTAACACAAGTTCAAATTTGAACTTGCTAGACTTGATTTATAATTGAAGTAGGCGCAGTTCCTCTTTCGATGTTTTCAATTTTTTTTTAAAGTGATAATGTGTTGATGAATTAAATCTAAAGGTTGTATAAAAAAAGTGTCACCGGAGAGCTGAGCAGAACAGGAAAGCAACGGTTCATTATAGAACTGGATATGCAAGAAATACGGGATATAACATTGGCTGGCGTAGGACCACCGGCCGACATACACACGGTCCACCTACGGCCGCCCAACCGACTTGACAGACTTCTACCTTCTGCAACCCGCTACCAAATTCGCTAAGCCTTTTCTTCCTCTCTGAAATATTTTATTTTTTTCAAGTTGGAAAAAAAGTACATCATAATATAAATTTTAGAACATAATTTACGCAGTTTTATTTTATTTTTACTGGTTCATTTAAAAATATATTTTGAAGTAATTTGTTTACTTTATTTATTTAGTAATATAGAACCATAATTAACTTTAATTACAACAATTTTATTTTTCGTAAACGAATGCAATTTCACGGGCTTTGAGACGCTTTTATCTTGTCGAAAAGTAAAATTCTATTTTCTTCGAATTTTCAGCACTTCATAAAATTATGTGTTCAGGACTCAAAGTTCGTTAGATATTTTACTAAACTTTTTATCATATATAGCTTTCTCGTTAGCTCTTGTAGCGTAGTTGGCTCGCCTATCAATAAAATTAAACAGCATCGGGCAGTAACTACTGTTGACCATAACCAAATAACTGGGTTTAATTCCCGGAGTGGACTTGCTCACTCGGTGTTCATCCGAGCGGGAGTTACTGTGTAGCAGTGGCGATCCTAGGACAAAAGTTCTGGGGGGGCTAAAGCCCCCCATGTCTTGTGGGTTTAGTATACATTATAATGTACCAGGAGCAACACATTTGTATTATTATATGTTGTTACAGTCCTTTCTGGTGGCAATTCTATGCAGTGGCGTATCCAGAGGCAAGGATCTAGGGGGGGCACATTCTAAGTCATTTTTGATTGGACGGGGGGGGGATGGAATTCGTAGTTTTAACAAGAAAACAACTTATTTCAAAAAAGCAGCTGCCCCTGTGANATGGAATTTTTATATTAATTATTTATTTAAAAAAAAATACGCAGATATAATAAACACTATGATTTAAAAATCATTTCATTCAGAATGGCATATTTTAAATGATTTAATCATCTCTTAGTTGAAGGGCATTGTTGCAAACCCGTACATTGTTGTTGACTTTTTCTATAATTGATGTTAACATCGTTTTTCTAGTTGATAAATGAGGTGGTTGCATGCCTCATGGAATATATTTCATAATTTTACTTTTTTATGATAGAGGAAGGAAAAGAAAATGACTTATTAGATCTGTTTGTCATTTTTAAGATTTGGGCAGCTGACTTAACCTCGTGTCATTGAATGCATATTGTGGTATAAGCCCTTTGGCAGGCCTAGCTCATCCACGGACTGTTCCGCCTCGGTGTTCCTAAGTTTTGATCGTATATATGTATTTAGGACAGATTCCATGATTATTCCTCAACGACTGAATGCCTTATAAAGTTTTTGTTGCGTTACTATGGTTTGGAGCCATTATTATAATATATTGAGCGATGTCATGTAGGTTTTTAGTCTTTTTGGGGTTTCGAGGTCATCCTAGAAACCCCTTATGCTCTTGGTAGTTCGTCTGCCGTCCGTCGCAGCTTGGAGTGCGTATATCTCCCGACCTACTGTAGCCAGATATTTGAAATTTAATATACAAGTTAAGCTTTTCTGTCCAAAAACAGGAAAAATATTGTGTACTTGATATCGCGACACAATTTTGTTTCTTACTGCTCCAGCATAACCTCTGTTTTTGATGGATGATGCAACCACTGTTAGCCTTTTGTCTCGACAGTAGTTGCTGGCTTCAAAATCAATACAATACTTTATTGGTCTGTAGATCACTTTCAAAGTTTAATTTGATTGAAACTCGTTTTCTCCAAGTAATTTATCATCCCCTAATTTCACAGCCATATTATGTGGTTTTTAAGTCCTTTTAGAATTTCATATATTGGTTCAAATCTTTCTTTTGGCTCGCTAACTAAGGATATTATTCAGCTTAGCAGTTCAGATTTCAAAAGGTTTTGGTCTTGGGTTCATAGAAGTTAATCACGAATGAATTAAGTGCAATTATTATTTGATTTTGATTAATCTAGGAGAAATTATATTATTTCAATAATAAATGATCAAATTTATGATTATGAAAAGTGTAAGTATGTATATTAATTTCTTATTTACACAGTTATACAGTCTCAGGTGGTAAAGCAGGTAACAATTGCTAGGATTAACACAACTCCCCTCAATATTAACTGTTATAATGCTTTAGTTAGCAACATAAAATATGAATTTATAATTTTAAACTTTTCTTTTCTTTAGTTAATTCNTGTATCTACATAAGACCAGTTTTCAAAAATGGAATTTTTATATTAATTATTTATTTAAAAAAAAATACGCAGATATAATAAACACTATGATTTAAAAATCATTTCATTCAGAATGGCATATTTTAAATGATTTAATCATCTCTTAGTTGAAGGGCATTGTTGCAAACCCGTACATTGTTGTTGACTTTTTCTATAATTGATGTTAACATCGTTTTTCTAGTTGATAAATGAGGTGGTTGCATGCCTCATGGAATATATTTCATAATTTTACTTTTTTATGATAGAGGAAGGAAAAGAAAAGTTGAAATATGTATGCACTGTTATAGTCGATTACTCTTTTTTGTCGTTTACTCATTTTTACTCGCATGTTTTTTTTCTCTCTCTCTCTCTTATTTACATCTTGCCCTTTTGATACAGATTGGCGCACAAAAAAAGAACGTGAAAAGAAACTGCGGGCCCGCGCCCGCGTGTTAGATGCGGGTCCGGGCCCGCGTCCGCACCGTGTGAAAGAGGCCTAAGAGGTAGCGTATATAAAACTGACTAACCAATATCAAGAAAAATAACATTTTAAAGCTCTTTTAGTGTACTTAAAAAAAATCTATAAGTCTTCTCGTAAAGTGCACAGTTTTGTCACTATTTGACTCTGAATTTCTCAAATTTAGCATTTGACGAACAAAAGCTAACTATTAATAAGCTGTAGCTCGGTTCGAAAAGGATTTGAAAAACTGTTACTTTCAATCGTGAATAACTTGAAAAATATTAATTTTGTATTACATTTTTTACTTAGAATTAGTTTTTCCATTGATTCCTGTGGTTAGAATGTAATAATAAATCCCCCCTCCCGAGATGGGGTGGCAACCACACCCAGGATAAAAGCGCCCCTCGCCATGATATAGATTTTGACCCTTGGGCTATTCCCTACCTCCTGTCAAAATTACAAGTAAATCGATGTAGGACGAAAATATTGCGAGCTAAAGTGCTTCATCTCCTGGACTATATCTGCATGTAAACTTCAGTTAAACTCTTAAAAACTTCAGTTTTTTGGCTCAAAAATTTTTCGAGATATTTTTGTGTGGGCAACATAACTCGGTACTGACTCTTATCATGTCGTATTAAAATTCGTATTTTAATTTATATTGTGATTTTTCTACAGTATCTAATCGCTGTATAATTTTAAGATTTATTCAGCTAATAATGCGACTCGCCAATCCCGGGTCATCCATTACATAATATATATAGTTGTATATGCCCTTTGGCATGCCCAAATCCGTCATTGGCTGTTGTGCCAAATAGTATTATTATCATAAAAGGTAAAAAAAAGTATTTCTCCTTTTACATCCATTTATAATGTGAAATGTAACATCATTTACTTTCTTTTTGAAAATTCGATGACTGTTACAACTGTTACAAGTCGTTGAATGTCATTCTTGTAAAATATAAGTGTTACTTTTTAAATGTATAATTTAAATGTCCGTTTATACTTTTAAGATTTGCGGGTTTATCGCAAAAGACGACATGCTTCAAAGGGTTTTTTAAAAAATACATCATAAATCGAATACCCCTCCACAAAATTAAAATAATATAAAATCAATTTGTGGAGAGGTAATCTTTTTCATTACATTATTGACATCAATTCTGTTTGTGGACTTATTTATCATCAGATAAGTACTTGAATGATGAACAGTTAATGATTTTCATCATGAGCGATTCTCTTTTAATAATGATCCCTCTTGTAGATTCCAAAATTTAGGGATTCACTAATATATGAACTTGAAAACCATTAGCCTAGAATAGAATTCTAATTCTATTCTAATTAGCCTAAAATAGAATGAAGAAATAGAGTTGATTTTATTAATATAAAATATGAAGTTGAGATGTCATAATTATTATTATTATTTCATTTACAATATGACTTAAATCAGGGGGCCGGCGTGGTTAAGTGGTTAGCGCCCTAGCTCTGAAACCAAGGTCCAAACCCCGACGTGTGTTCGAATCCCGGAGGGGTCAGACATGTTTCACACTGATGATCTCATCGAGTAGATGAGTAAAGTGGCTAATGGTTTTCAAGTTCATATATTAGTGAATCCCTAAATTTTGGAATCTACAAGAGGGATCATTATTAAAAGAGAATCGCTCATGATGAAAATCATTAACTGTTCATCATTCAAGTACTTATCTGATGATAAATATTGTATACGGTGTTTGAAGAATATTAAAATTCCAGTTTCCGGAAATGGCAAGGCACACCGCCAAGGAGAAGAAGCTGAAAAGTATCTATGTTGATAGTCATGGGTCAGGAGAAAGTGCAAACATTACTTGGCGGGACAGAAAGTTGATTTCACAACTTTTTTGGACCACAGACTTGGCGGGATGTTTTTTACCACACAAGTGGTTTTTGGTCGGATTATATTATCTACTTGCGGCAGCAAAATGAGTTAGTATTGAATTGATTTCGGGCAGAGAAATTTGATTTTACTTCCTAGTCAGCGAAATAAATTTTGCTGCTAGCCAGAAAAATTTAAAATTTATTTTTTTAAATTAAATTTTTAAAAATATTTTCTTGATTTAGTATAAAAGGTGGGGAGGTAGCGTAAACGCGGCGGTTAAACCACCTCTGCTCGACCATCACTGAATCATTGAGTGGAACGAGATGGGATTCGATTCCTCGGCGTGACACTCTGATTTATATGGCTCACTATTGATCACATCATACTCGCTTCGGCGGTACAATGTACATAATATGTATAATGTGTGAAGTGGCTGCAACTCTCTACCGCGGGGCGTACAAAGGGCCTAAGTAATGGCTTAATTGCAAGGTTCGAACATGTGGTTCGTCCTACCCGTTCTAGTAGGAAGTACTAGACTACTACTACTAGTATAAAAGGTGCTCAATTTAACAAATAATTAAATTAATGCATAAATATTAAATTTTTATTTTACATGAATTAATCACAAATCAAATAATAAGCTAATATGTATAAGAAAATACTAGTTTTTTTTTAGAACCACAACAAGTAATAAATAATTCTAATGTTTATCCTTTTTAGAAAAGTACTATTACAAAAACCACAACTACGTTGAAATAGTTATTTACGCACCAAGGGTATAAAGTAAGTGATAGCACCCTGAGCGATAAAGTTGGTGCCTAGGACCTATGGTGGATGCCTTCTATTTTTCGAGTTCATAATTAGTTTTATTTGTCATTGGTTTGATTATTTTCATGATTCAGAATGTAATTATTAAATTTAAAAAATATGATAATATGTCTATATAAAAAAGTGGATAGACATTTGTTTTTAGCGAATTTTCGAAGAAAAGTAAGCTATTGCAATGGCTTCAAAATTTTTGTGTTGCACATATTAGAGCAGAGGTGGTTTAACCGCCGCGTTTACGCTACCTCCCCACCTTTTATACTAAATCAAGAAAATATTTTTAAAAATTTAATTTAAAAAAATAAATTTTAAATTTTTCTGGCTAGCAGCAAAATTTATTTCGCTGACTAGGAAGTAAAATCAAATTTCTCTGCCCGAAATCAATTCAATACTAACTCATTTTGCTGCCGCAAGTAGATAATATAATCCGACCAAAAACCACTTGTGTGGTAAAAAACATCCCGCCAAGTCTGTGGTCCAAAAAAGTTGTGAAATCAACTTTCTGTCCCGCCAAGTAATGTTTGCACTTTCTCCTGACCCATGACTATCAACATAGATACTTTTCAGCTTCTTCTCCTTGGCGGTGTGCCT
>KZ651406.1:506416-518094 GCA_001010745.2 Gerris buenoi
GTGAAGACATGTATTTCACTTTTTAAGTTTATACCAATCCTAACCTCACAAATTCGTTCTAGAATATATAAACGTGGTTGTTCCTAATATGAGACCCATCACGGGCCTAACATAGGCAGGGTCTCATATTAGGCACAGTTTCATTTATATTACCAAATCATGCCTGATTTTTGTTTTTCAGATTTATGTTAATGCAAATACTGCCATTAATGAGAGGAAAGTGTAAAACAATGGTTTAAAAATCATGCAAATGTTTTAAACAGAGGGTCTCATATTAGGACTACTTTTGTAAATCTCAAAATTTTGACTTTTTTTAGAAACCTTTTTTAAAAAAAAAAAGAAATATACATTTTTAATTA
This sequence comes from Gerris buenoi, assembly GCA_001010745.2. NCBI lineage: Eukaryota > Metazoa > Arthropoda > Insecta > Hemiptera > Gerridae > Gerris > Gerris buenoi. Next base: position 506,776 of record KZ651406.1, read on the forward strand.
TTTTGAAACATTTGCCATTGAATTACAATATATTATTAATTGTTTTGTCATATGTACTGTTTGTTTATTTATTTAAATCCTGAGTTACACCAAAACCAAAAAAGGGGTCTCATATTCGGGTCACTTACCCTACATAAATACAATTTTTTTTTTAAACAAATTCTTTATTGGCATAAGTAACAAAAAGTATATTTGTGTTTACCGGAGCCATAATGTTATTTTGAAAAGGGTTATTTTGTGCCTTTTTTAATTTTGATATTTTGTAAAGGGTTGGAGCTTTTTAATCAAGTTTGGCGAAGGGTATAATGGACAATTTTGGAGTATGTATTTTTATTTATTTTTCTAAATAGAAGTTTTTGATTGGATTTTTGTTAAAGGTGTTTACAGGTATTTAAATGGGTGTCATAGGCAGTCTGTGGACTGACTTAAGAGTGGACCAACCTGGCATTTGCCTTGTAAATTGAGGGAAACCACAGAAAACCTCAATTAGGTTGGGTGAAGCTTTTAAAATAGACTGGCAATTGTTGTGGCACATAGCTTCCTCGCTTCCTACATACGTACTTTATTGATGTTATGCTTTTGCAAGCCATTCTTGTCTAATTGGTTTAATTGTTTCCCCCGTTTTTCTTAATCTGTCAAAATTGTTTTGATTTTTTACACGAATTAAAGTATCAATTTAGCAAGAGTTAAAGAGCGCTGACGGTACGTATAAATCTGGGGCTATCTGCAGGTTACTTTCAATAAACTATAAAAATTTCATTCAAATCTGATTAGTACTTCTGAAGCTATAGGTGTAAATAAATGTATGTTTGTGCGCATGTGGAAGAAAAATAAATAGCCGCAGAAGTTTGAAATTTATATGGGACCGACAATGGGCTAATTATGACCTACCACCTAAATTTCATTAAAATTGGACGTGTAGTTTGTAGGATATGGTGGTTCGCAAAAATTGAACGACTAACCAACAGACAGACACGGAACCAAAAATTATCCCTGATGTCTGAAACGGATTTCTGTTTTGGAATTTTTGAAATCGGAGACCTAAAAATGTTTCGTTCTTTAGTACGATCACATAGCTTCCGTTACCTTCGGTAAGCTCGGAAGCAAAATCAAAACAATTTTGGCAATAATAAAAAGGAGAAAAAATTATAATACTTGACAATAATTAGCCTTAGGCTATTTAACATTTTAACTACTTAGTATCTTTAAATTAATTAACAATTCTTTTAATTTCTTAATAATTTAATAACGTTTTCGTTGTCCGGATACTAAAATTTTATAAGATAGGATGAAGTCGATGGCGGTTCTACGTCATCCATTGTTAGACCATATTAAGTCGAGAGTCGGTGACCTTATGGAATTCTTTTTGTTTTTAAGTAGTAGTTTTTTCCCCTTGTTATTAACATGATGTGGTTGTTTTCCTGGGTCACTGTTAGATCTTTTACAAGATTCTTGTGAGGTTTCTTGACCCTAGCATAAGGCTTGTTATCCCATATTCTTTTTTCCACGTTGTGCTTTACTAGGTCGAAATTTGATAGGATTGAACCAGGCTACTGCGTAGCTTGGCCTCATCTCCGAACAGCATTTTGCCAGCTTTCTCTCTGCTGCGTACATGACTTTCTGATCTTATCTCCATCTAGATAAAAGAAAACATTCCTTTTAATGCAACCATACGTCTTAACTACATGCAACTAAATGTCTCAAGAATATATGCTTTTCACCTAAAAAATTCCATCGTAGTCTAAAAACTTGATAAAATCTTATCTCTTCTGGAGTTGGTTTTATTATAAATGTCTTAATTAAGTTAGAAGTAAACTACCAAAGCATTTTTACAGTTACGGAAAGAACATAGATACATTTTTCAAGGCTAATTAATTTTTTTTGATCCAAATTGTAATATACTTACACTGAATGTAAAGTTAAACGTATTCTAGTTTACTATTAACTTATTATATATGTATTAAATAGATCTTTTAGTTAAGTTTTTTTATTAAAAAATTACTCATTGTATTCCGTTTACTAAAGTGATCTTTAGTATCCTGATCTTATAGTCTAGTTTACAATTAACTTTTATAGTAAACTGTTTTTTGAGTTTGCTTTTGTATTAAATTGATCTTCGTGTTTAGTTTACTTAAAAACCTTATTTATAGATAATATTTTGTTCAGATCTGTTTTTTTAGTTTTGAGGGGGGGGGGGAAACCTGTTTATACAGCGGCTTCTACGATTTGGTTGCAGTTTTATATTTGTTTATTAAATAAAGTATTGGTGCTTGTTGGAGGCTTTGTTTCTCCACCAAATGTTTATTAAACTTCTCCAACTTTATTAAATATTTACTGGAACAGTGCCACGCCGTTCCAACATTTTGATTATTTTTATCGAGCTATTTTTCTTAATTTGGTCTTTTCTTTGCGAGGAAGCTATGTGCCACATTAATTGGCAGAGTATTTCTTAAGTTAATAGGTTTGTTCCAACCACACTTCTCACTAGTTTCAAACTGTACGACGCATGTGCATTAGCAAAAAACGTTCAAGTGTGGTCCGATGCGCATGCGTCGGACAGTTTCAAACCAGTTTGAAGTGTGGTTAGAACAAACCTAATATTAACCCATGGCGAACTACCAATTGATAAAACAAAATATGAAAATATTTACCTCAGGTAATTAAAGTTGAGTTAGGCCGTCCGCACACGGAGCAACTCAAAACAAACCCAACTGGAAACTCCAGTCATGTTTGAGTTGATAGAAAGCAAACCTAGTTTGTAGTGAGTTGCTCCGTGTGCGGTGTCCCATTCAATTACACAGGTTACAACTCATAGTTAACTCAAAAATGACTGGAGTTTCCAGTTGAGTTTGTTTTGAGTTGCTACTTAATGAGCAATGATTGGCCTTAATGAGGAATCTAAAGAAAAGCATATTACTACTATTAATTTTAGTTGAAAGGAATCCATGTGGAAGTTTTCAAAGGGGTGATTAGAATCCTGAGCAATGGCAATAATTGCAATATTTGTTAATATTAATATTATTAAAGATTAAGGGAGAAGCTCTAATAAAAATTCTCCCTGTAATCGAACTCAGCTAAGACGGAGAAATTTTCATTTTCGTAATATGTATAATATTTGTTATACAATTTCACTTTACCTTGGAAAAACCTTCTTATTTGCAATAGACAAAGATAAATCAAATCTTCAACGGAAATGGCGTACGTGTATTGCAAAGTATATGAAGGTATCAGCATCCCATACCAGAAGATTACATAAAAGAAGTCAACTTTTGACAGTGTGAATGATTTTATATACCTTGGGGTCAATATAAATAATAAAAATGTTATTTCTAAAGAAATTGCTGGTAGGATTCAAGCTGGTAACAGGGCTTATTTTGCAACGTTGACCCTGTTCAAATCGCGGCTGTTGTCAAGAGAAACCAAACTAAGACTTTGCAGGACGCTTGTACGGCCTGTAGTGACGTATGGTGCCGAGTCTTGGACCCTGACAACAGCCGATGAAAGAGCACTTAGAGTTTTTGAGCGCAAAGTTGTACGACGTATCTGCGGACAAATATGGGAAAATGGTGAGCGGAGGATCCGTTCAAATTTAGAGGTTGATCGTATCTTGAAGAATGAAGACATAGTAAGATTTGTTAAATATCTGAGACTGGGATGGCTTGGACATGTGGAGCGAATGGAGGATGGCAGAATGCCAAAAAAGATTTTAAATGCCCAAGTCTATGGAAATCGACGAAGAGGAAGACCCCGGTTACGTTGGATCGACGAAGTTGAAGATGATTTAAAGAGGCTACAGATAAGGGGATGGAGAGCTGTAGCAAAGAGAAGGAAGGATTGGAGGCAAATTACAAGACAAGCCAAAGCCCACACCGGGCTGTAGAGCTACGCTAAGTAAAGTAAGTAAGTATTGCAAAAAGCTTGGGAAGTGTTAAGGATCAAAGATTAAAAAAAGAAAAAAATTCACCCTTTAGAGGTTTAAATAATATTTGCAATGAATGATAACAGTATCGATGTAAAGAATTGGCTTGAATTTATGAGCATTCTTCTTTAAACAATGTTTTAAGCTATAATTACTGTGAATGAAAGAAAATTTCTCCGTCTTAACCCGTGCTTAATTACCGGCAACACCAAGCATTTTGAATGTGTCGAAAGTTATAAATAAAGCCTATAAAAGATATTTAAAATAAAATATAAGGAGGAAAAAATAAATACAAATTAGACAATAGTGGTTTGGAAAAACTCAACAGCATTTAAGTACGATAAAGACAGAACGTGAGAAAGCCATGTACCACAATAACTGACGCACTATTGCTTCGGAGCATACCGAAGGTAACGGAAGCTATATGATCGTTCTGAAGAACAAAAATATTTGATGTCTCTACTTCAAAAATTCCTAGACAGATATTCGCTTTAGACATCAGGAAACGTTTTTGGTTCCGTGTCTGTCGCTCAATTTTTGTGAACTAACATATCTTAAAAAATATAGGTCAAAATTAGTGTAAGTTTCAAGTTTTTCATTCTGCTCCTATTTGTTTCTCTTCAGCAGGCGCACAAACTTATTAATTTTACAAAAAAAAATCTTTAAATTTTGCTAAGTGCGATAGATACTTTAATTCATGTTAAATACTCCGCCAGTTAGTGTCGCACACAGCCCCCTCGCGTCTTATTTCGTAAAATTTAATGATTTTATGCTTTTATAACCTATTATTACCCTATTTATTTCTTCCCCCCCCCCCCCCCCGTTTTTCAAATCTGTTAAAATGGTTTTCATTTTTTACTTTAATAAAAGTATCAATTTGGGTTATTAAACATACCATATAAAAGCAAAGTTTTTGCTAAGTACTTTCGGAGATCAGGTGCGTTACAGACAATCAAGCACAGCACTGTATAAAGGTCCTCGTTTTTACTTAATGGCTTACGGTTTACTTTTGAACTTAAAAATACTGCTGGAAAAAATTTACAGCCTGAATACCTGGAAAAAATTGTCGTTATATTAGATTACACAGAGCAATAAATTTGAACAATTATCTATGTATAAAAATATAATTAAGCTATTCAAGTTATTTCTGGATTTTGTATTTGCAGATACACAACAATTACTTTAGGTAATTGTTAAAGAATTAGAGTTGGGAAATTTTAAAGGGTTTTGTTACTATTCGATGCTTCAGTTATTGGCGGTCACCTTTTTTTTACATGAGGAATTAGTACTAATGTATGCAGTTGCAGATATTTTATCATTAACTTGATCAATTGTATACTTGAGTTTCTATTCTCTTTATATTGGTCCGATTAAAACGAGTGAGGTTGAAAGTAAAGTTATAAATAATAAAAGCCCTAATGTTTATAATAAAGTATTGGCGTCACTTGAGTAGCGTGCCTGTAATACCTGATTAGAATTACCCATGATTCAGCCTGCTTCATTGATATTCTGCTGACTTGATGCACTTCTATATATGAGGCTATTGGTGACCATTGCACTATCAGTACACAATGACTCGTGCACTGCCTTCAGCTCTACGCACTCACTGCGTACTTACCTCTAGCCTCAGATAGCTACTACCTGCTTGCTAAAGTCATTTACCTACCTCAAGAAAACACTCCGTTACCTTCTTCCATAATCCTGGGTGGTCGGATGATTTTACCTTATAATCTTTATTTCACTTATATTTTTCTTGTTATTTGTCGTTCTAACACGAATTCAATCAGCTCAACTTAATCAGTTTGCAAATCAATCAGCTGATTTCTTTTTGGAGACGAACAGTAACAGTTTGGAGAAAAACTAAGCAACAGTTGCTTAGTTTTTCTAGATAGGCAGCGGAGGAGACACTTGATTAAGCTAGGTCTCCACTAAAGTAACTTCTGTTAGGTATTTTTCATGTGTTCCGAGAATGCAACAATACAGTAATCTTAAGTTGCTGGTTTACCCCAAAAAACGGGAAACATTATGCAATGTTGCGAGACTTCCAACAGCCATGGGGTCAAATTTTAAAATAAATAAAAATTTCCTGCCCTCCTCTGTCTTTATAGGATAGCTGGGAATGGTTTCCCCTAATGCAGTGTTATCTTTGGAAATCATTCCTCTAACCATCTGCAAAAGGATTTGGAAATTGGCAGGACTCATTCTTAGAGCATTTCTGAAATCCATACCATCTTTTAATTTCGCAATTTTTCGAGAAGAGTCACACCAAAATTAAGACCTGTGGCCTATTCAATGTTGCGGGACGTATTCTCTAGACGTGTGATAGCGTTTACGCATCTTTTATTAGCCTTACCGGCACTGAAGATAATTCCGAGTGGTCAAAAATCGGCTTTGTACATTATTTTAATGAATAGATCAATAATTAATTCATTCTTTTTTTTATTCTTCAACTATTCTTACTTCTCACAAATGATATCTAATTCATATTCCTCAAACTTTCAAGTTTTGAAAGCTAATGTTTGTAATTTTAATTATTAAGAACACTCGTCAACTCGTTTATGTCGCAAGTTTATGTCAGTTAAGTTTTACTTAGTTTAATAATTGCTTATTAAAAATGGAAAAAAGTAGTTTTATGTGAAAGCAGTCATAGTAGTTAACTAGGTTAAATCTTAGGATGTGCAATAAATAAATACCATTGAACTTGAATTTGAAACTGCCAAAGAAGTGTGAATTTTTTTATGCATTTTAAAATTGTTATAATGGGAAACCCTCATAAACTACATTATTATCAATTGAAATATTGTCAATTTATTTCTTATAGCTGGCAGTAACGTAATGAGTGGTTAATAATGGAATTTGAGTGATTGACGTATAGTTGTATTTAATTCTAGTTTATTATGTCCAGCCGCAGGGTGGCCAATCCTTCTAGCCTACTTGCCCTACTTTTAAATATTTACTATCACATACCAACTTTTTTTACTTTTTTAGAATCTCTTGTCTCTAGCTTTGTCAGTTCTCTTGGTTTTTGTAAAGCAAAATTTATTAGTTTGCTGTTAAAAAACTTCAAGAGATCGTCTTAGACCACTATTTTAATTTGATATCATCACATACATTAGTGGAGATACGTCTTTCTTTATTCTTAGTTATTGCTTGGTCAAAACATCTTAATTCTAAGGTTATTGGTTTTTTAAACGTTGCCCACGGATGGAACCATTTTAGTTTCAACTGTCTGCGTAAATGGACTATCGTTCTAATAATATGACTCGAGGAAACTAATTAATTGGTAACTACATTAATTGGCTGACCAATTTGATAACTACACTAATCAGCGTTATTCTTTAAGTTAGAAATTAATTTGCACTTTCAAATTCCCCAAAATCTCGGTAAAATCAACTAATGGTATACTTTGAAAATAGTTCCAACTATTTTGATTAAAATTTTTCTAAAATGTAATCCATTTAAATACCAATCTACTCGTTTTCCCGGGAAAAATATTGAGGAAAATAAATCTGATACCACCTGCTGTTCACTTTTTAAATATGTTTAATTATAAATTGATTAAATACGATTTTATGAAATTTAAATTCTTTGTCACCATGTATATAAGAAAGATTTGTTCAAGTTAATCGGACCGATTTTTTACCTAAAGCAGATGGGCGTGGCGATTCAATTTGTCTGTGTCAATAAGTTTAGAGCTGACCCCGAATCCGATATTAGATTATTTCTCATTTTTTATTGATGTCCAATTTCAAAAGAGGGCCAACTGAACGGAAGAAATAAGGGTGTCACCCCCTTTGGAAATTTCCCGATGGTGTCAGAAGATTTGCCTTTTAGTCCCTCGACCGACCAAGCCTTGACCCTTCCTAACATGTCGGGCCTTCTGATCGATTTCCTGTCACGACCAGTCCCAAGTGCCGACATCGGCTTGACTCGTCCAATTTCCCCGACCCTGCCCTTGGGCCTCTAGATCGATCGCACGTCTGCCCAGACCATGAAGTGCTCTCGACCTTGGAAGCCCTTTTACTTAAAATTGGCTAAAAGGTCATCGCCCCTACTTAACCAACCCGAACGCTTACTTCAGACACGATAGATTAATTAAGTCAAATCATTTTTAATTTTAAAAAATTAGATGCACTATATTCCCTTATCAGATTGTCTGTTAAAAATAAAATAAATAAATAACATTAATAACCAACCTACCTTAATAAAAATAAAGCACATTACATTTATTTTGTTAATAGAAGCATATAAGTTTCTTAGTGAGGAAACCCCTTAATTAGGTAATGCTTGTTACATGTATTTATTTTTCTTGAATTCCCCTGGTGCATATCTATAACAAAACATATTTTTTGTTATTATTCTTGCGTTTTAGCAAATTTAGTAACCTGAATCAAGTTCATTTAACATTTTATTTTTTATCGTGCTTTGCTTATCTTTATTTAATTTGAATGAATCGTTAAAGATGATATTACATGCCAATCATTATATTTCAGTAGTTAAGGATATACTAACCTATGCAAAATGAAAGTTCAATACTATTCAAATTTCAAATAATAAAACAAAACAAAAATATATCCAGGTTATCTATTTATTATTATTATTTTTTCCATTATATTTTTTATCAAATTCTTTATTGGCACAAGTTAATAAAAGAGAGGGAGGGTAACTGCAGCTATTTAAAATAACGTTTAGAGATAAAATCTATTATACATATATTAAGTAAATCTATTATATATATTAAATACCTAAACAGCTGATTGGGTAATAAATAAAAAACAGGATTGGGTTCTTCTAGATCTCCTTTCGTCGGAGAATTAGTCTAAACCGACTGGAAAATTCCGAAAAGTTTTTCCTTTTTTTTAATTTTTACCTCCCTTAAAAAAATTGAAGATAGCAGATATACCTTTAAAGTTTTTTAGGATACTGGATACTTATTGCGGCTAAACAGTAAGTCATATTGAAATGCAGATTGAACCAGTGGTAACTAATATTAAAAGTTCTACAACTTATGTCCTATGACTTTTTGTCGTACCTCCATCGGTTCTACCTTAAATAGAGCTAAGTTTAATATTTACTTAAACAAATTATTGACTTTCGCTCTTATAATGTCCATATTTTTTGACCGATTTAATATTGAGCGAATGGGGCTCCTAAATCTTACACTAATGCTCTTTAAATCGACTATTTATTATTCTAATAATTTGAGAGAAAAAGTAGTAATAATAAATAACAAACAAATTTATTAAATATCTTCTTAATTTAATTAATGATTTTTATTAAATGTATTCTATTGTTCAAAATATATATAAAGAAAAGATTTTTGTTTTACTTTCATTAATGATAATAAATATGTTTGTTTTTGCAACACACCTTGGAACCTGTATGTATGCATTACTTCTAACCTACTCCTTCAGCTTTCCTGACTTCAGTTTAGAGTCAACATCTGAATGGTCCACATGTCCCCTAATCTTTTCTTATAGTACCGACATTTATTAAGGTCAAATTTTATTTGTATGTTAAGTATTTAGTCAACTGTGATTATTATTGCTTATTACTATAGTTTTTTTTTAATAGGTTCTTAAATGCTATATGAGGAAATTTGTTTAGTTTATGATAATGTTTTAGTTAATTTAAATTTATGTTTTAGTTTATTTTAATTATTGTTATAGTTAAGTAGTGAGTATGAGATGTTGCAAAATTGTGGATTTTTTTTATTGTGTTATTTCCTTCTTCAAGCTATAAAATGATGCAATAAGGAACATAACCATTCTTGTATATAATTTTTGGCTGATCCTTGATGTTTATTTAAATCAAAGTTTATTGGTAGTTATGTAATATTATTTCATGCGACGTTAGAAAATAATATTCTACTTTGCTTTCAATAATAATAATCAATGTTACAGCAGCCCAAGGAGCTCTTAGATCATCAAATTGTGACAGAGGTTTAGAATTTAATTATAAACTTATTTAATAATATTAGTGGTTTTTACAATTTTTTGTTGATTTCCTCTCTATGAAAATTGCAAATGTATTATGCGATTAAAAAATAAATTTAGTTATAATTTGTTGGTAAATTTTAAGTTGTAAAAGGGGATTAGCGAAGCTTTTTGGCCGGCTTACTTACATCTCGCCTAAAACCAAATATGAAACACTGAAATATCTGGTGATAGTTGAAACCTCACAGAGGTGATGAGACATTTTTCACACTGATGACTGATGATCACATGAAGTAGATGTGTAAAGTTACCAAATCCCTGTTCTTTAATAATCTAATGTTTTATTGATCGTGGACGTAAGAGAAACGGAGGAAAAAAGGCGCAAGACAAGATATACTTATGCTTTACTAAGGCTGTTACTGCTCCAAATTGAGAACTTCTCCCTTAGTGGTTCCTATAGTGCCACCTAGAACTAAATGAAACTAACATCTAAATTAATTAATTAAAAAAAAATAAAAAAATTCGTTGGTGGAAACATTGGCCTCGAAACTTAGCTCTAAGGAGTGAGATGGTGGACAGATGACCGATGAAGTATAAAATCATGTTACCTGTATAATAAGGCACTAGATGAAACACCAACACACATATAGAGAAAGGTGAAACACGTGCTACTCTACTGACCGTTAGTAGGGTGTGTTAGGTCCTACCCACATTTTATAGAAATGGCTATTCACTGATCACCAAATTATTAAAATTAATCATTATTATAATTAAACGCATTAATCAAAAACATCTGTCCGATAGAATTCTTACTATACTTTCTTATACGTAAGAGACTTAATTATTTGGTCCTGTGTTTTCTGAATTAGTATTGATCATTTTATCAAAATTTTAAGGGTAAATTATCTTCTTCCCGTCTTCTGTAAAGATTATCTTTGTAGGGGTAAGTATCTTCTCCCCGGCGGGGAATTAATTAAAGCTGGCCTTTACCGTCACCGTTGATAGCATTATTTTTTCAGGAACCAGATTTTCCCTAGGAAATAAATGTATATGGTTAGACGGCTGTTTAAATGGACTACATATCAGACTTTTGCTTCCGAGCTTACCGAAGTAACAGAAGCTAGGTAATTGTTCCGAATTAATTAGCTAGGTAATTGTTTTTATGAAAAATTTGTAGGTCTCCGATTTCAAAAATTACAAAACAGAAATCCGTTTCAGATATGAGGTAACATTTTTTTTTGTTCCGTGTCGGTCTGTCGTTCAATTTTTGCGAATTAACATATCTTAAAAACTATACGTCCAATTTTAATGAAATTTGGGTGGTTGAGTAGCCCATTGTTGGTCACTTATAAGTTTCAATCTTTTGCTCTCATTTGTTTCTCTTCTACATCCACACAAACATACATTAATTTATACCTATAGCTTCAAAAGTATTCATCTGATTTGTATGAAACTTTTATAGTT
>KZ651407.1:0-17901 GCA_001010745.2 Gerris buenoi
TAATCTGTCAAAATTGCTCTGATTTGTCAAACGAATTAAAGTATTAATTTAGCAAAAGTTAAAGAGCGTAGACGGTTCTAATTAATTTGGGGCTATCGGCGGTTTACATTCGATAAACTTCAAAAGTTTCATTCAAATCAGATAAGTACTTTTGAAGCTATAGGTGTAAATAAATTTATTTTTGTGCGCAAGTGGAAGAGAAACAATTAGGCGCAGAAGAAACTTATATGGAACCAACAATGGGCTAATTATGATCTACCACCCAAATGTCATTAAAATTGAACGTGTAGTTTTTAAGATAAGTTGGTTAGCAAAAATTGAACGACAGATCGACAGACAGACACGGAACAAAAAAATGTTCCCTGATGTCAGAAACGGTTATTTGTTTTTTAAATCGGACACCTAAAAATGTTTTCTTCTTCAGAACGATCACATAGCTTCCGTTCCCTTCGGTAAGCTCGGAAGCAAAAACATGTTGTTAATCAATTCAAACAAAAGATTGATCTTATTACAGTTTACACAGTAAAAACAAATTACAATTTTTTCAATTCTTATTCTCATTTTTCCATTTGTGATTCTTTTATATTCGAGGGTAAACAAGAGGAAAGTGGTCATAAAAACCTTCAAATTCATCTCAGCACGTTTAACGTACACGTTTCAGCTTTTTTCTGTTGGCACTCCTTTTTTTTAAAAAAAAAAAAAAATTAAAACTTATAGATGTAAAAAAAGTAGTATAAGATTTTAATTTTGGAGAAAATCAAAAAAAAGCTTGAGAAAAAAAAACAATTCCATAGCTAAAGTGATACACCAAAAAAAAAATTGTGTTTACAAAAAAAAAGAAGTACTCTTCAAGCAATATAAATGGAGAAGAAATCTTAAGATAGAAAGAGAGGAAGAGATGAAAATCCATTTCAGAGATACTTTTCTCGACCAGTATTAAAAGAGTTATGTTTTCTTTAGGGCAGCAGTAAAGATGGAAACAGGCTCTTGGAGGCATGCTAAAAGCCGTAACGGAGGACTCTGGCTAAGATTGCATTACTCAACAACCCCCGGAGAGGGATTACCTTCTTAAAAAGATAAATAAAATATAAACCACATAGCCTAAAAAGAATATTATAAATATANAAGTAAACCAATAGAGAAATATACATTGGTTTAGATAAACAAATAAACTTATAGTCAGTAACAAACTAATATAGTCAGTAAATGACTTTCTCTTTCCTTTTAGCTAAGATCAGCAAAGCATTCGAATTTTCGAATTAAAATAAAACAGTATCTTTGCTATCACAGACAACACAAAATCATATTATTATAGAGTATAATATTATAATGCGCGATCTGTTTGCAGTTTGGTAATGGTTTGTGCATGAACATTGATTAATAATATGCATATAACCTTTAAAAAAAACTTAAACAATCACTTTTAAAAGCAACTTAAGAGTAAAATATAACTACGTTTATATTTAATAGCGACCGTAGATAACAGTATTAAAAAAAAAAAAATACTCTTATCAGACATTGAGATAAAAGGGGGCAAACATATTAAGAAATAAATTAATGGATCAAATTGTGTTAAAAAGGAATTTAATATGTTAATTTTCCTTAAATTTAACAGTGGACCTGTTATACTCATTTTAAATAGATCAATACCGAACATAGATTTACTGTAATACGTCAATAAACAAAGATATCAATGGGATAAAGCAGAAGAATGGCCGAAGATAAGGAGCAAGCTTTTAGGGAAACGGGTGTGAAAATCAATAAAAAGGTAATAAATATTAACTTCGGTTGCTACTAAAAGCAGTTAAGGATAATAGTGGTTTTTATTTTCTATTAGTTGCTTGGATAAAATATATTTTTAAAATAAAAACATTAGGTAGCGTTGCTGATAAATCATAACAAGGTGCAAATTACGCTGTGCATGGTATTAATAAATAATATTATTTAGTTGTACCTTAGACCATGTATACATACATAGACACGCCATGTCTCTCACTCTGTGAGACCAACATCTTTCATAGGCTATGACGTCACGAACGGGCAAAAACTACCAGTTTGACATAATAAGATAAATAAACAATAAATAAAAAAACAAGCGCACCAAACAAAACTCTGACTTTGACAGTAGGAAGACTCTGCGTGACGTCACCAGTGGGCAAAACTGTCAAAACATGTTGGTCTCAGGGTTGTATAAGGCAGATAAAGGGAATGGCGTGTCTAGGTTATACATGGTCTAAGAGTTGTACAAGCCCTTTAAAGGCTTAGGTCTTCCAATGGCTGTAGCGTCACTGAGTTATTATAATAATTATCACAGAGAAAGAGAAAATTTTGAGTGTTCTTTATCTGAATTTTTCCAACTCGGGATCGAACCCTGTGTTTCTACCTTAATACTGCAACGCCAGGATAAAATTTAACTCATAAGCTGTTTATATTATAAAAGGAAGCTAACTTCCGAATTTCAAAATTCTAGTGTGGTTGATTCTGGAGATATCTTTGGCAAATTCTGCAGATAAATAGCCACCATCATCGTTAAAGATGGCGGATCGTAAAAAGATTTCTTAGAGGTCACCTAGGGTGTAAGATAGAGAGAGAAACATACATATAAGTGCCTTTTAGATCCTAGGTAATCTTGATTTAAATTTAGTGGATTCTACAAACAAAATTCGTCACGCCGTATATAATTAGGTCATAGAAATTTGAATGCCATCTTCCTTTTATTACAAAAACACATAATGAAAGGGTTTTCCAGTTGACCATTTAAATTCATGATGATCATCATATATTAATTTGAACCCCAATTGTAGTAGTTAGGTAAGTGTCACTGTTTCTGAGAACCTGAGGATATTATGACCCCAACAGGCAGATTGGAGGCAGATGGCACTATACGGCGAAAGATGAAAAAGATTTGACTCGAGAGGCAAAGAACCACCCCTGCTTATCTCGCTATGGAGAAATTACGCATGTACAACATCTGCTTCTAGAAAGAGAAATTTTAAAAATCGGTCCGAGACAACTCAGACAAACTTTCTCATATATGTACATTTAATTAATATTGGAAATTTCATCAAAAATATCATAAAAATAACTTCTCCCGGGCTGGGAATCGAACCCGGGCTCTCTCCATCCGCGTTTTAAGCTATTTTCTCAGGAACTAGATTTTTCCCGGGAAAACGGCTTATATCATTCGATTCGTATTTAAATTGACTACATTTTAGAATTTTTTAATCAAAATCGTCGGAACCGTTTTCGAGAAATAATTTTTTTTCGTGTTTTNTGTACTACATCGATATAGTACATCGATGTAGTACACATTATGTACTACATCGATATAGTACATCGATGTAGTACACATTATGTACTACATCGATATAGTACATCGATGTAGTACACATTATGTACTACATCGATATAGTACATCGATGTAGTACACATTATGTACTACATCGATATAGTACATCGATGTAGTACACATTATGTACTACATCGATATAGTACATCGATGTAGTACACATTATGTACTACATCGATATAGTACATCGATGTAGTACACATTATGTACTACATCGATATAGTACATCGATGTAGTACACATTATGTACTACATCGATATAGTACATCGATGTAGTACACATTATGTACTACATCGATATAGTACATCGATGTAGTACACATTATGTACTACATCGATATAGTACATCGATGTAGTACACATTATGTACTACTATATTTTTATTCAAAAATATCAAATTTTTCAGCACAGATTTCAATATTGACATTATCAACTTTTAATAATAGATATACATTTGGTGAAAGACTGATTGCCGAGATTGATCCTAAAAATTTTCTTTTTTATGATCAATATCTAGAAGAACTCTTTATGATCAATGATCTAACACAAGTGAGACTCAAGACATGTCCTTCGTTATAACAATGGAGGTGAACTTCGAAGTTTCGCTTCCACTGTTAGAAGCTTTTTTTTTTCGCTTCCACTGTTAGAAGCTTTTTTTTACAAGCGAGTGGAAGCAGAAGCAGCAAAAGATAGTTTAAAGCAATACTACGATAGAGAGTTAACTCGTACAAAGAAATCTTTAGTAGAGGGACAACTCTTTAATTTTTTTTTTTTTTTTTTTTTTTTTTCAGCAGCACTGAAAATGGCAACCACTTATTATTAAAACAGACTAAAATAAATTTACGTGGGAAAATTTAATTTTTATTTATAATAAAGTGAATCCATTTTTGATCCAACAAAAGAAGAACCTACCTTTATAATTCCTCAGAAATAGGAAAAGATACGAGTCTATTTTTATTACTACGTTTTTATTAGCATGCTTTCTTGTTTGTTTGTTTGCCCAGTATAAATCTTGCAAACGATTTGTAACAAGTTTCCCGATTTGTAACTAGTTCGAGTAGCTAGACATTTGAAACTTTTAGAATAGCTCAGAACACGATGACAATACATTATTTTAATACTTTTAGCCATCTTTCAGCAGAATTTAATTCGTTTTCAGCAAATTTTGTTGTATGGAAAGATAGTTCGGGAAAAATCCCGAACTAAAAGTTCGGGAAAGTTATTTTATTTCTTTTGACATGTCCCATATTTGAAATCTTTATTTTGACAGGTTTCAAATGTATGATTTATGACAGTAAATTTAAAAACGTAGTATATAAAAAGTTATTTTTATCGAGCAATTATTTCTAATCAAATGACTCTATTTCTTTTAACAAAACGAGATAAACCTTCCAAATTAATTCCTATGATATAGAAAAATAAACGGATTAATAATAGATTTTTGTAACTTTTTTAATATTAAATTTATTTCATCTGTACATATTCGCTTAGTGGATTATGAGGTTATTCACTTTTAGAAATTATAACCCAGATAAAAAAAAAAAAAATAACTAAAGTAGTTAAATATCGAACTAATAGTTATTGCAAGTCGTTATAATAAATATCCGGGATCTCTAAAATCGATTTAAATTAAATCGGTTTTTCAACTGAAAGGATAGTTTTCATTGACAAAACGGGGTCCTTTATAAATTACTGATAATAAATTCTCTTTTGGAGGATTCCCGGGGGACAATTACAAAGTTTAACAGTCTCCAAAAGCAATAAAGCAAATCTATTTTAAGCCGGGATTTATAGTTGTGAAAGTATCTAGGAATTGTGTGGCGGTTCAAAGAGAGATTGAAAGTAATATCTCATGAGTCAAATCGAGTGAAAGAAGTCTATATCTCTGCAACTCAGCTAAACTAACGTGCCAATAAACGACATGCTCAATTTGCGACACCATTTGCATTAAATAAACCTAAACTCTAATTCTAATACTACGGTTATTACCTTGACAATAGTTTTCAACAGTTATCCTTTCCTAGTTCAAATTATACTTAGCTTATACAATTAAAAGTAAAAAAAACTTTTAAAAAATCGTCAAGTACTTGCCAGCAAGTTACTAAAAGGGTTTCTTCTGTCATAAGAATTCATTACTATTATTATTTTTCACTTTAAAGAACCAAGGTGTGCACAATATTATCCTTCTCGTCGGTATGCCCTTATTGAATTCTTCTAGGGGTGAAATGGCCGCCATTTTGGAAACGCGATACATTTTTGTGAACTAAATTTCAATACCTTTAAAATGATACCCAACTTCGATTTTTCTAATCACAAAAATTTTGGGGCCCCCTAGTTACGGCCCCCTAAAAATTCTAAAATTTCAATTTTTTTAGATCAACTCCAGAAAATTTTATTGGACCCCAGAGATATATATTTATGTATTTTTGCCTTATTTTAGGACCTACCCTAATGGGGTAGTGCAGGGGAGGTACATTTTGGGTTTGTTTTAATTTTTTGGGGGGTAAAATGGCCGCCATTTTGAAAATGCAATACATATTTGTAATCTACAATTCGATACCTTTGAAATGATACCCAACTTGAAAATTACAAAAAAATATATAATATTGCGATCTGATCGCAATTTGGAGTGTTTAAGTTCGGAATAGGTTTTCTGTTTTTGGGCAAAAAAGTTTTACTTATATACCAAATTTCAAGTCTATAGCTTCAGTAGGTCGGGAGATATACTCCAAGTTGCGACGGCCGGACGGACGGACACACCACCAAAAGCATAAGGGTTTCTACGACGACCTCGAACCCCTAAAAATATTCTAAAAACTAATGTAAGTAACTCTCTCTCTCCACCATTAGTCTTGGCTACTTTATTCGGTGAATACTTGATACGGTGAATACTTGATACGGTGAATACTTGGTACGGTGAATACTTGGTACGGTGAATACTTGATACGGTGAATACTTGGTACGGTGAATACTTGATACGGTGAATACTTGGTACGGTGATACTTTATACGTTTGCTAATAAACTTATCATAATGACTAATATTTACTCATATTCAATTTTTACCCGGAAGGCCTAAAACTTCATGACTTAAGCATAATTTATCCTATTCTACTAATGAAATTAGCAATCCAATTGATGATTATGTATAAATAAATAAATATACTTGAAATAATTACGTTAAGAATAATATCAAAAAATATTAAGAAATAATAATAATTTAATTAATATTAAAGAAAAGCTTATACAAAAGGCTTTAGTTTAACTATAATTATTAAATTTTACTTCAATTTGAAAGATGTTGACAAACCAAGTTACAGAAAATAATTTAATTGTGTTGTGAAGACAAAATAAAGAGTTAAAACGAAAGTTGTTTTGTTGCTGAACAAACTTTAAAAGGAAAATAAAACAGTGTAAAAATATAAGTTAAGACTAATAGATAAGATTAAAAAGGGAACCTTGGTGAAAATGTAACAAAATAAACTTTTATTTCACTTCAGTTCTCATGTCGCAGTTTTCCCTTGTCACATATCCTTTATAAACAGTTCTTCTTCAACGGCAAATCTCCTTTTCTTTTCACAAATAATCTATTTTCAAATGGAAATGCATCACGAAGAAAAATAGTGAGATAAGGTGCGAAAGATAAATGGTTAATAAGTAAATTTCTGAAGAAATACAAATCTTAAAATGCTTACTTAGATATTACAACAAGTAGTAAGTGCAAAATATAAAATACTTTGCCAATTAGTTGGTACATTACTCGCGTTTTATTTTGTATACTTTAAGGATCTTATACTATTAAAACCTGCTATTGTCAAAAGTGTTTTGATTTTTACTACGTTTTTATTAGCTTGCTTTCTTGTTTGTTTGTTTGTCCAAGCACAAATCTTGAAATACATTTTTAACTAACTTCCCGAGTAGCTAAACATTTGAAACTTGTAGAATAGCTCAGAACACAATGAAAATGAAAATTCATTATTTTAATACTTTTATCAATCTTTCAGCAAATATTAAAACGTTTTCAGCAAATTGTCCTATATGCAAAGTTATTTCGGAAAATTTTTTCCGCAAGTTATTTTATTTGTTTTGGCATGTCACATATTTACAATCTTCATTTTGACAGGTTTCAAATTTATGATAGAAAATTTAAAAACGTAGTATATAAAAAGTTATTTTTATCTTGCAATTAATTTACATAAATTGAAATATCAATTTAGCAAAGTTTAAGTAGCTCAAAACGGTTGAAATTAAACTTTAGCCATCGGATATGTACTTTTGAAGATATTAGTGTAAATTAATTTATGTTTGTGCGCATGATCATGAGGAAGAGAAATAATTGGGTGCAGAAGGTTAGAACTTATAATATGGGACCAAAAATGGTCTGGTAATGACAATCCACCCAAATTTTAAATTTTTGTATTAATTGCTTACGGAGATACGTAATTATGGACAGATAAACATAAAGACAAAGCCAGGATATTTTAAGGGTCTTGGGTTAAGTCTACAGACCCTAAAACATTTTCTTCAAATATTGTTGTACAATTTTTTCATACAAGTTTTATCAAACTTTTTGATTTATTTAAACTTGCTATTAAAACTATAAAAATAGAGAGATAAAAAGTTTTGTTCATAGAAAACTACATTTGTATACAAGATATTTTTGAAACAATAAAGATTAAAATACTATTTATTCTTCTTTTTTTTTCATCTTGCAATGTCTAACAAACCGTGTTTGACATTTTAAACTCCTTTTTTTAAAAAGGTTTTTTTTTTAAAAAAGGTTCATATAGTTTACTTTTTGATACTAGAGTCTTGTGTGGTCTTTGTAAGTCATCTGTTGACTAAGTGTCCCAGATGTTAAACAAAGTAGGATTGTATTTAGGATAAAATGGATGTTTGAACAGTGTCGAGTGACAGGTGAGGAATGTCCCCAAACTTAACCGTTTACGCTCACTGATCTTAGATCCGTAACATCCTGCGTAACTTTATAAGAAGGGGGGGAAAAAGTGTAAAGATATAGTAGATCATTTGGTACATACGCTCCAAGTAAATGAGACACTTGATGCACTTGTTATGTATGTTCTAAAACATTGTTAGAACATAATATCATCTACGGTGTCAGAAATCGGAGCTTAGATTAAAAAAAAAAAATTAAAGAAAATTTCTCTTCATGTAAGAAAATACTTGTTTATTTGTCAAAGTAGATTTATTTCTTTCATTGTTTATTTGTCAAAGTAGATTTATTTCTTTCATTGTATTATTTGTCAAAGTAGGTTTATTTCTTTCATTGTATTATTTGTCAAAGTAGATTTATATCTTTAATTGTTTATTTGACAAAGTAGATTTATTTCTTTCATTGTTTATTTGTCAAAGTAGATTTATTTCTTTCATTGTATTATTTGTCAAAGTAGGTTTATTTCTTTCATTGTATTATTTGTCAAAGTAGATTTATTTCTTTCATTGTATTATTTGTCAAAGTAGATTTATATCTTTAATTGTTTATTTGACAAAGTAGATTTATTTCTTTCATTGTTTATTTGTCAAAGTAGATTTATTTCTTTCATTGTATTATTTGTCAAAGTAGGTTTATTTCTTTCATTGTATTATTTGTCAAAGTAGATTTATTTCTTTCATTGTATTATTTGTCAAAGTAGATTTATATCTTTAATTGTTTATTTGACAAAGTAGATTTATTTCTTTCATTGTTTATTTGTAAAAGTAGATTTATTTCTTTCATTGTATTATTTGTCAAAGTAGATTTATTTCTTTCATTGTTTATTTGTCAAAGTAGGTTTATTTCTTTCATTGTATATTTGTCAAAGTAGATTTATATCTTTCACAAGACCATATTTATAAATAATCATAAAATAAATATTAACAAATTCTTTTGTGGTTATTTACACCAGTTTTGATATCCAGAGTCAATTTTTTTTTTATTCAAAAATTAAATGTGCATAAACGGTTAAAAAATTATATTGGACCGTCTTTGGTTATTATCATCAAACCAATATAAATTTCGGAATCAAAAGGTATTTCTATACCAAATAAAAATAAATTTGTCAATTTGTGTGGCACATAGCTTCCTCGCAACCTATCACGTATTTTATTAATTATATGTTTTTATAACCCAACAGTATTTAATTTATTTTAATTATTTCCCCCTTTTATTTAACTTCAAAATGATTTTGTTTTCTATACGAATAAAAGTATCAATTTATCATTATTTAATTAGCGTAGGCGGTTGAAATTTATCTGGGGCTAGTTAAGGGCTACTTTCGACAAACCATCCTATTTTTTGTAAAATTCAGATAAATACATTTATTTTTGTACGCAAGTTAAATTAAAAACAAATGGGTGCAGAAGGTTTTAACTTTTCAACCTTCTGATGATCTCATATAATGATAATATGATGATCTCATATGATCTACAATCCAAATTCTATTTAAATCTGACGAAGAGATTTTTTCCGAACTAACGTTCCATATAGCAAAATTTGCTAAATACTAATAAAACTCTGCTGAAAGAAGGCTAAAAGTATTAAAATAATGTATTGTCATCGTGTTCTGATCTATTCTAAAAGTTTCAAATGCCTAGCTATTCGGGAAGTAAGTTAAAAATCGATTGCAAGATTTGAACTGGACAAACAAACAAACAAACAAGAACGCAAGCTTATAAGAACGTAGTAAAAAAATTAAATATATTCTAAGAAAAAAGGGTTTCATGCAGGACATTGTATAGATTAAGAAATAGAAAACCAAAAACCATTTCCTGAATTCATTGATTCGTTCTCAATCTTAACATTTCCGTTCTTTTCAGAATCAAAAACAGGTCAATATCTTTTTGTTGTTCGCAACAAACAAAAAATGAGATGAAACTAATTTTAGATCTTTGAGAAATAGAAATTGGTCTAGAGCTAATCCCAGTTCAACTAAAGTTTTATTTATCCCCCTTATCTTTTTTTTTCCGGAGCTCTCTCCTTTCAAAAGTAGAGGAACGAATCCGGATATGAAGATTTAAGTAAGATTTACTAGTAGGGGAAAAGAGAAGGGGTTCAGAATAAGGAAATTATTGGCCAAAGTTCAATAAAGCAGAGGAACATCTGCAGGATGGAACTTAGAAACAAGGGGAGAATGAGGGTTGTAACGCTCGTAAGTAGATTAGTATAGCATTTTGATTAAATATGCATCCTAACTTGTTACTTATGCTAATTTCTTGTTTACATCGTTCTATTTGACTACGTTTACGCTGGATTTAAAAGACAAATTACATTTAGGGCTATGAGAAAAAAAGTTTTAAAAAAATCATCTTATACTCTTTTTTTTCGGGGTACCAAAAGCACCACGTATTCCCATATGGTACCAAACCTTGTAGAGGGAAAGTTTTTGGGGAAATCGTTACAATGAAAGTGAAAAAAGAGAATGGGGGGGAGAGAAAAACGTTTTTCTATGGGGTAGAAAGGAAGAAGCACGTTTTTAACTTTCAATAAAAATGAATTGGGAGGGGGGAAACAGAACAATGCAATGAGAAAAAGGGGAGAAATTCGTATGATTGTGATAAAATTGAAAAAAAATGCGTTTTGTTTAGGAAGTCACGTGTTTCAAGAATTGTTATGGTGGAAAGGTGCAAGGATTAGAAAATGTTAGGTATCATAAAAGAGGTCTGACGCTTAGTTTCTTTATTCGGTAGTCATAGAATTTCCTCCCCTTTTTAAAGTCAAGTGAAAACAGCATCTTGAATGTCACTATTCAAGGTTTAAAGAGGAAAACTTGATATTATAAAGTAAGTTTCCTAAAAAAATATATAAAGAGAAATACATAATAACAAATTGGTGAATTTGGAATAAGATGTTTTATTCGGCAATAGACAGCATTTGTATATTACGTGGTCCTGTTATCATTATGTCAAGTGTAAAGGTGGAGAAATGCTTTAGGTTTTTGGTAACAAATTCATTTGTTTTTAAAGATTATTTAACTAAACTAAGAAATAAACAAAAACCTAAATAAACTTTAGATCTAAATATTAGAAGGAAACCATTAAGTTGTTTTTATTTTTGTAATCGAAAATATTTAGGCTATGTCGCAACTTTTTAAAGTACTTTTCTTTAAAAAGAAGGTTTGTTATACGGAAAACGGAAGGAAAGTAAAATTTGTTATGTTAAATAATAATATTTCACGATAGTGTAATCAGTACTTTAGAAGAAGGTCCAATAATAAGTTAAACGTCGTTTATAAAGATCCAGTCATCAGAAGAATAAAATCTGAAAGAATAAAAGAATAAAAAAATCAGCAAAATACCGAAAAGGGCAGGACATGGGGCACGAATAAGCGATATAGAAGTACCTAAAAAGATATTAAGTGATATCCATAACTATAGACTAAGGAGGCATGGTCAATCGAAAACTAGGTGGTTGGATAGAAATGAAGTAGATATACGAGTATAAGGATAAAGGAATTGGACATATGCGCATGATCAGAGTAACTTGCAAACAATCGTGGAAGAGGCTAAGGTTTACAAGAATTTAGAAGAGTCCTAAAGGCTCATTACCGGGTCAATAAGACCAACAGACGCTACTTTCATCGTATAAAAACAGCCTATTCCCAAATCTTGGAATGCTAAGTGAATAGTGAACAAGGGAATTTACCGAGAATACCAAAAACAAAAATCTAAAACCGAATAAGAACAACAAAGCAAGCTTAAGTAGGATCAAAAAGACGAATTTTTAACTGCTCTCGATCAACACATAATGTTCTTATAGGATAGAAGAAAAGCCCACTTAACATAAGTACTGATCATCAGATCATAAGGGTTAAATATGTCTCTTCTTTTTAAGAATTTAAAATCCAAAAAACACCAGCTTTGTCGGTGTTTAGACCTTGGTAACAGGCTATTTAAGGGTAGCGGTAACCGTTTGACTTAACGACGATCTCCAAAGTTATGGTAAGGGTATCCATACCGCCAACATCCCACCCTTGTCTATCCTTTACACAACGGAACCTCTCAATCAGGTTAGTTCCCTGTCAATAAAGGACACGCCCATACCATGTTAATTGAGATCTGGCCAGAGATTGCAAGACATCGTGAAACCCAAAGTCCAATGGTCAATCGACTTTCATTATTGGCCTCAAGTAATTAAATTTTAAACACAAAACAAATATCGTCACTAATAATTGTCACTAATAAATAGCGAAGATCAATCAAAAGTAAAATTTACTGACGATAAATTAAAAACTTAAATTTATACCTATGGAATTTCAATTTGATTCACAGGCGATACCCATATACTCGTATTTCAAATTGATGTAAATAATTTTTTGGAACGAAGACCCTTATTGCACTATAAAGCGTTTGGAGCCCGGGAGTGAATCCGAAAAAAATCACCGACACAAAACCCGTCACGAAATCGACCGATGACTTGAGTCCGATTTAGTTGAAATTTGGTACACATGTTCATTTTACCAATTCCCAAGAAGAAGTTCACTGGAAAAAGTTTTCCCCCCCAAGAGTTCGCGCGCAACGCTCACGCTGCGCATCAAATGTAAAATTGGAATTTTAGGACAGGAAAAAATGCCAACTTCATCTATTCAATGAGACAAACAAATTTCATACTTTTTTACACATTTTAACCTGATACAAGCAGAAGTTTTTGTTAAGTGGTGTGATATATTTTATAATGTACTTCAAATGGAGTAAATCGTGCGCGAGGTTTAGGGAGCAGTCGTGCTCCCTCACTATACTACAACCATCTTCTTAAACTATAAACTCATCATGACTAACTTTTTTCTCAATATTCAATTCATATTTATTGCAAGACGCTCACTTCAAATGATAAAAAATGTTTTTCTTTTAAGTTTGCCTTAACTAATCTAAGTGCAAATAGTTAGTTACTAACAAGTGTCCCACGATACCACACGTATTGTTTTTTTTGTTTTTTTTTACTAATCATTCAAAGACTGTTCGTTATTTTGATAAAAGGATTCTTATCATTAATTCTAATTTTGTAAAAACATTTCTTTCACTCTTGTTTAAATCGTTAAGTAAGTCACTTTCCATGCATTTCCACTGTCGGCACTTCTAAACCAGATGTAAATCCGTTCACCCCCAACTTGTCTTTACTGGTAATCATTAACATCTCTCCGTCTAACCCTTTTAACCCGACGTTATTTTTTTTTCGCATGACTTTATCTCTTGTTTTCTGCCGGCATACTCTCCGTCTGTTCTTCTCTTCCCTCCCCTTTGTTTTGGATCCGTTTAGTTTAAATTGAAGAAGGTGGCATAGGTCAAAGAACCCTCTTGTTATCAAAGCCCTACTACGTCTGCATCTGACATTGGCACCTCCTTCCTTTTCCCTTCCTATCACAGTTCGTCCCCCCTACAAAGGTTTTGTGAACCCTGACTTTGACGTCTTAATACAATAATGTTTACAAATAGTTTTTTTCTTTTTTCACTCAAACACCATTTCCCTCTTCTTCACACTTCCCTTCAGAGCAAAATTACTAAAGAAAAAGTGATATTTTCATACAGAGAATAATAATCAATCAATATTAGACGTTAACCTCCTCTTTATGTTACATGAAAGAAAAAATCCAATCATAATATTTTTTATTGTGTCATTTTCTCATACTTAATTAATAATTTCTTCCAATGTGTTAAGTTTATGTATTGACGCAGTATAAAAGTTGATAAACACACATAAAAAATTGTATTTCAATTCAATGATTTAAATTATAAATTACTTTTACTTATAAAATTGTATTTCAATTCAATGATTTAAATTATAAATTACTTTTACTTATAAAATTGTATTTCAATTCAATGATTTAAATTATAAATTACTTTTACTTATAAAATTGTATTTCAATTCAATGATTTAAATTATAAATTACTTTTACCAACTGAATAAATGCGATATAAATTACCTACACTTATCAATAAAATTCTATTGAAAGTGTGGACACAAATATTATAAATTCTGTCAAAACTATATTTTATTTTATAGCAGGTGTTAAGATCAAATCCTAAGAAATTTTCTATAGTAATTCAAATATACTTCTTTTGGGATAACTAGCAATGGTGCTATCGTTATTCGTTATCAAATTGCACATCTGAATAAATAAATAAATGTATGAATAAATAATTCATTTTTTTTTCATTATACTAGAAAAACAATTAATTAAAAAAAACGATTTAATATATTATTATGTGTATAAATCAATTACTCGCAAAGAAAATCGTACTTGCATGACTGCTAGATATACAACCCCCCTCCCCCCCCCCAAACTGCTTTGCCCATAACAATCAAATAAATTTAATTTGTAAATGCGGGCAGCACAAAGTTGTATCGAATTAGCGATCGACACGCATTGTAATTAAAGGCGACTTTTATTAGCCAGCATGAATGTTTCTAAATATTATTTATGTAATGTCTTTTAATAATTTGTATTTATTTTAGCCTTCAAGTAATAGATACTTATTGACACGAACACACCCACATTTATATATNGCATGGTTGGGATCAATAGTTAAAATAATAAATATTAATAAAAAAAAAAAAAAATTATAGCCTGTACAAAATTTAAATCAACTTATTAAAAGAGTAATTATTATAATAGAAGAAAATAGAATAGAATAGAAAAATATTTGTATATACAGCAGATAAGCTTTATACAAAGAGGTTTAGCCAAAATTACATAAAATTATAATCATAGCATGAAATAAAGACCGATGACTTTGAAATTTGGCATTTATATGTCTTGTACCTACCCACACATGTTAAAAATATAGCGACTTAAAAAAAATTAGGGTAAAAAATCTTAAGGGGTAATTTTTTTTTTTCCGACACCATGAGGGGTATCAAAGGGTACGTCGAGCTGATTATATAATTCTTTGATTTTAACTTTGATAGGGCTAGCGTAGGCAAGATTGAAGTGGGTGTGAAAAGTGCCCCCCCTCCCCCTCTATCTCACTTATGTAAAGTGCAAACAATCTAAAAAAATTCCTAAACATTCTTCGACCAGAATTAAAGATACCACTAATTGAAAATTTCAAAAAAAAATTGACAAAATACGTTTTTTTATAATTATGGTCTTTTCGATGTATTTATATGGTTGAAGACTGGTTCAGTGGCACAAAAATACTTTATCAGAAGTTTGTTTATGGGTTTTGAGAATATCAGAACCATAGGATAGTTCAAAGTAAGCTTTTTGGCATTTTAAAAAACTCCATCAATAGAGTACTACTTAAACAATACAGTGTTGCCTACCGGACCTCGCTGTGTGCTGACTAGCATACACTTGACCTGTTTATTTTATTTTAATTGAATTTAGTTACCTAAAGAATGTTGATTGGGACTCAAAAGCTCATTTTAGAACGAAATGGTTTTTACAAGAGTAAATTAACTTTAGCCCTTTGGCCTTTAAGAGATGTATAGTATAATGCATAAAGGTAATATAATATATTAACGGTAATATAATGCAATATACAAAATAATATTCTATAACATAGAAATTATCCAATGAAAAAAAATATTCCGATTTTCATTTGTTAACATTATACATATAATATAGCAATTAAATAAATGCGGTTTTAAGTATCATATACGATATATCATTCGTAAGCGATGAACTGATTAAATTATGCAAGAGAATGTACTAATTTAACTTTATACTTTATTTGCTAGATTGTATTGTAAACCCTGTAAATAGATTTAAACGTCCCTATTTCAATTTCTAAACTTCTTTTATTTATTTTTTAAGCGATGTTATGTACGTTTATTGTTTTAAACGACTCCACGCACATAACTTCTTGTTTTCTAAGATTCCTCTGAAGCCCATCATATCTGTGTAATGCTCTACTTTTTATTGCCCACTTCAAAAGAAAAAAAAACTAAATCCATTACATTACCACTAATGGACAAAACGGCTTCCACAGTGGATAATACTAATGGCTTCGTCTATTAAACCATATGTCGTCATAAAACAAGCAATAATAGATTAAGACATTTTTTCCCCTCAAAACACTAACATTTAAATTTATGGTTTGTTTATCACTGTTTTTAAAGTTTTTTTTTAAGAAGGAGAGTAGAGGGGGAAGAATCGTAAAAGCTTACACTGAGTCTGTTTTTATACGTTGATAATTTGGCAGTAAGACTTTCCAGTAAAAAATTGTTTCGGCCTACGATAAAATTGTCTCTTTTAATGCGTTCTTCCGAGGATAATGCGCTCGTAAACACACTCTCACATACGTATTATGTTTATGTGAGCTTTTTCCCATTTCTAACGACATCTTCTTGAGAAAAGAAACACACTTATCGCTGCTTAACGTCCGTTTCTTTTTAACGTTATAGTCTTCAATTGGCTTTTAAAACAAGTCTAGAAGTCTAAACTTTAAAGAGAATAGGAAAAGAAAATTAGAAAATGAATCCATCACATTCATTTTTATTTTTAAAAAATAAATAAAGATTAAATAACAACACAATAAAATGTATTATAGTAAAAAAAAAGTAACGCTCATTTAATCTTTATAGGTGTAAATACATAATGTGTATTCTAAAAGTTCTGATATTTGTCCATATTCAATTTTAAATAAATTAAAAATAAAATTAAAAAAAAAGCAACCACACCTATACATTAGTTATCAATTATTTTAAGGAGTTAGTTGGTTATACAATTATTAATAAAACCCATATACTGTCTCATATGTGTAGTATATTGGCAAAAAAAAGGTATTATACAATAACATATGATATCGAGTATGATTATAATAGGCTTGTTCCAACAACACTTCAAATTAGTCCCAAACTAGATTCCAATTGTACGACGCATGCGCATTAGCGAAAAACGTTCAATTGTGATCCGTTGCGCATGTGTCGGACTGTTCCAAACCAGTTTGGAGTGTATTTGGAACAAACTTAATAGGTTAGTTCCAACCACACTTCAAACTGGTTTGGAACTGTCCTACGCTTTTTCGTTAATGTGCATGCGTCGCACAGTTTGGAAAACTTTGCGGAAACTAGTTTGAAGTGTTGTTGGAGTTGGAACAAACCTATTAACTTACTTTCTGCACACCACAATGTTAATGATCGTTGAAATGCTGAATTTGAGCGAAATTAATTGTTGATCAGATGAAATGAATCGATAAAGTTTTATCTTTAAATTGATCAAATGTTGTTGCTTTCGCATATTAATTCAATAATATAAATCAATTATCTCAATTGTTTCAATTCTTGATAAAGAGAATGGTTCACATAGTTGTCAATCGATGTGATTATCCATCGTGAGGCTTGAAGGTTGGTAATATTGACTCTGATGAGGTGTAGTTTTAAAGGTTTGGCCCAAAGTCTTGGATGGGTTCAGATATAGTCGAGTTTATCTGTTCACTAAAGCGTTCTCATCAGCACTGGATAAGCTTTGATCGTTCCTATGCTTGCTTGCTTGGCAATGCGATAACCTTCTACCCCAGCGCTATATCCCAAACCATCCACCCTCTACCCTCCTTATATTTCGGTTAAAATTTATTATAACCCATGATATATATATATATATATAATCAATAAAAT
>KZ651407.1:29116-40217 GCA_001010745.2 Gerris buenoi
CCCCTCTTTTTGCTTCCGAGCATAAAAGATAACAGAAGCTATATGATCATTTTGAATAACGCACACATTTTAATATGTCACTCATTTCATGAATTCCAAAGAAATCCATTTCAGACACGAGGGAACATTTTTGGTTCCGTGTCTTTGACAGATTTAAAATGAAGATATAGGAGTAAATAAAATGTATGTTTGTGCATTTAACGTAGAAGGTTAAAACATATATGTTACCAACAATGACATAACAATGACTTTCCATCCAAATTACATTATAATTTTCATAAAACGCGTAGTTTTTAAGATACGTTTGTTACCAAAATTGAACGACAAACACACAGACAGACCGATGGACAAAAATGGGACTAAAAATAATCCGTCTGGAAAATTTTTAAAATCGGATCAAGATATTAATAAGATTTCTTATTGAGAAATAAACAAGATATTAATAATAATAATTATTATTACATTTATTATTTTTTTCTTTCTTTTTCATTTTAGGCTATATGTTTATGTTTTATTCCTCTTTTTAATATTTGGCTTCTTGGTCATTTTTCTGAATAATCTTACTGATATTTTCTGCCAT
This sequence comes from Gerris buenoi, assembly GCA_001010745.2. Taxonomy (NCBI): domain Eukaryota; kingdom Metazoa; phylum Arthropoda; class Insecta; order Hemiptera; family Gerridae; genus Gerris; species Gerris buenoi. The sequence continues at coordinate 29,697 of KZ651407.1, forward strand.
CCATTCATGATTATACCTTGAAGAAGGAAATAAATTCTTTCGAAAGGTTAATAAATTCAATAATTTGATCCTTGCTATCCTTAATTTGTTATGGCTTGAAAAGAGCCGTGGCATATTTAGAGCAGTATCCTTTCTCGAGCCTCTTTATCAACAGATCGAAATGATAAAACTGTCATTCTCAGCTGCGTAGCCGCTCAGCAATGGTGAAAGGGAATCTAAGTGACTGCTTCATAATAGAAGATTTTACTTATTTGTATAATGACTAAATAAAAGCTAAATCATTGATGAATTAACTTTAAGGTACCTTTTATATAATCGAGTAGTGTCCCGACGACGGCGACGACTCACCTCTAAATGATTTATAACGTTAAAAATTGGTGAGCAATAAGCTGGGGTTGAACCAGTGACCTCCTGTGCGTCAGGCGAATACGCTTCCGCTGAGCTATGCCTATGTAATGATTCGGAGGGCATAAAACTTTCTATTTAAACAGTATAATATATCTATTTACATATTTTAATTAAAACTATCTCTTTTCTGACTATATTTTATTCTGCCCGTTTTCTCGGGCATAACGGCTAGTAAAATATAAAATAAAATAAAAGTACTACAGACCTTTTTAACATCCTTTAAAAACAAAAAAAACAAAAATATTAATATATGGCAATAAAAAAGTTTTTTGTTGAGGTGTTTTCACTGCAAAATAAAAATGTATCGTCTCAAAAATCGAGTCAACAAGTTTCGTATCCCTATCTTTAATTACCCAACTTTATTTTCCTATTTTTTTTTTTAAACTAATATTTACAATCGTGAAGAGGGAAAAATCAGGGTTGAAAAAAAAAATGAAAGATGTTACTTTTCGATATCAGTTTCAAAATAATGGTGAATTTTCTTTTTTTTTTTATTGCTATCTCTGCTTTTAAAAGCCCCCTGAGGCCACTAGAAATAAACGCTTAACTGTAACCCAGATTTTTCCCCTCAAAATAACCAATTATTCAAAATGGTAAAAAGTGCGGGAAAAAAAATCAGCTAAAAATTTTATTTTTCAGGTCATATCGGGGTAGCTGGAGATTGAGAGGCCCCTGACTGGGGCAAATAAATAAAATATCCTCCTATTTTGCATCTCAGGCAAATTTTAGCCCCCCATTCTCGTTTTACCCCTCGGGTAAAAGGAATCAATTGCAAAAACCCCTACTTCCAACCACAGAGAATAACCCCCTAAAAATTCCCCCCACCACTGTTTCTCTTTCAAAAAAGGATTTTTTGAATCACTGTTAAACATTTATAAATGTCACGGACAGACAGACAGACAGATTTTTTTTTTGGAGGGAAAAAAAGGGGGTTTTCTCTCTCTTTTCTGGGTAAAAACCTCCTAATAGACTCATATTTTTTCCCTCGGTTACGCGGGAAGCACTTTGCCACACCATCTCTTTCCGCTTCAAATACAGGAGTTACATAGAACGAATTTATACAAATCGCTCGCCAAGCCATTCACATCTTTTTNTGCTTGTATGGGCAGCAAACGCCTTAAACGCATTGCTATCGTCATTTGTCCAACAAATCGGACGTTCCTTAGCAAACATAATCGACACAGCCGATAATGCTTGTATGGGCAGCAAACGCCTTAAACGCATTGCTATCGTCATTTGTCCAACAAATCGGACGTTCCTTAGCAAACATAATCGACACAGCCGATAATGCTTGTATGGGCAGCAAACGCCTTAAACGCATTGCTATCGTCATTTGTCCAACAAATCGGACGTTCCTTAGCAAACATAATCGACACAGCCGATAATGCTTGTATGGGCAGCAAACGCCTTAAACGCATTGCTATCGTCATTTGTCCAACAAATCGGACGTTCCTTAGCAAACATAATCGACACAGCCGATAATGCTTGTATGGGCAGCAAACGCCTTAAACGCATTGCTATCGTCATTTGTCCAACAAATCGGACGTTCCTTAGCAAACATAATCGACACAGCCGATAATGCTTGTATGGGCAGCAAACGCCTTAAACGCATTGCTATCGTCATTTGTCCAACAAATCGGACGTTCCTTAGCAAACATAATCGACACAGCCGATAATGCTTGTATGGGCAGCAAACGCCTTAAACGCATTGCTATCGTCATTTGTCCAACAAATCGGACGTTCCTTAGCAAACATAATCGACACAGCCGATAATGCTTGTATGGGCAGCAAACGCCTTAAACGCATTGCTATCGTCATTTGTCCAACAAATCGGACGTTCCTTAGCAAACATAATCGACACAGCCGATAATGCTTGTATGGGCAGCAAACGCCTTAAACGCATTGCTATCGTCATTTGTCCAACAAATCGGACGTTCCTTAGCAAACATAATCGACACAGCCGATAATGCTTGTATGGGCAGCAAACGCCTTAAACGCATTGCTATCGTCATTTGTCCAACAAATCGGACGTTCCTTAGCAAACATAATCGACACAGCCGATAATGCTTGTATGGGCAGCAAACGCCTTAAACGCATTGCTATCGTCTAAACAACTAAACAAACTGTTCTATCGTCCGGAGTCTCAAGCTTAAACCGTTCTCAAGATTTAAAATTTGTAATGTTTCTTTTTCTATTGGGGGGAGGGGAGGGAGGGGATTTATTCTTATGATACATGTGACGTATAAAATGCCTTAAAACCCGGATTTTGTTTTATGGCAAAGAATAACTTCGTTGGTTTCGTTTATTTGGTAATAAAAAAATAGCGTTTGTCTCGTGCATCCCCTCGCACGAGACAAACGCTATTTTTAATGACACATCTCAAAATCATGAATTGGAACAAAAAAAAAAATAAGTACATATATATTTGTACTTAAAGCGTCCCGTCCTCCTACAATCCTTTGTTTTAAAGGGAAGATTTTTGGGGCATCACTAAATATTATTTCTATTTTCGTTATTACACATTAAATAACAGCAAAGTTACAAATTTTCGTGCTGTACCTTAAGAGACACAGGTACAATTAGGACCTTAAGAAAGAAAAATGCAGTTAATTATAATAGTCCTCGGTTTGCCTACCCTGATAATAATTTTTTTGTGGTTTTGGAATAGATAAAGAAGCTTTCTCTTAAAAAGTTAATACGAATATAATTATGCAAGAAGAAACTTTAAGGGTTTAGGAAAAATAAAATGAATATTTTAAATATAAAAGACAAAAACATGTCCTAGTTTGTACAACTCAGTGATCCCTTCTAACTAATTAAAATAGAAGCTAAAAATTTGTTCGTTATCTTATCAAAAAAAAAAAAAAAAAAAAAAAAAAATACACTATAACGATTGTAAAAAAAGGAGATATATGTAAATCCGAAATAGATTGGAAAGAAGGGATTAAAAAAATAAAAATAAAATCCCCCCTCCCATTTTTTAAATATATATTCAACTGCTGTCACAAAAAAATTCTGTTTTCAGATTCAGCGAATCACCTATCTGAAAAATACACTCTTACCTAAAAAAAAAAAAGCTATAGATAACAGGATGAACTCAAATTCTGCAGATAAGTACTGAGAGGGAGGTTTCAGGCATGGAGGAAAAAATAAAGTGATTCAAATGGAGAAGGGGAAAAAACTACAGCAAGGGGGATAAAACGCACATGCAGTTCAGAGGATGCGATCCTATTCAATTTCCCTCCTAAAAAATTTGAAAACAAAAAAAAAAACAGAGAGAAGATAGAAATATAAAAATCTTCTATATAGAAGCTCAGCCCCGATTTAAATCAATCCGCTTTTTATAAAACTGCATCTCAAAAAAAGAAAAAACCCTGCACGACATTCAAGTCTATGTTTTTTATTGAGAGGAATTTTTCTGTAAGGTTCGAGTGAAAAATCTAAAAATCGAGGATGAAAGGGAATTGATGATCTTCGTTATAAAAAAAATGAAATAATAAAAAACAAATAGAGCCTCTTTGAGCCTCTATGATAAAAATAAGTTGATTGCCAATTTGTCAAAGTTAAAAACATTTCCCAGTAGGAGGATTTATTTTTGTTTATTCCCCTTAACTTTGCTGGATTTAAATTAATAATTTTTTAAAAAAAGGATTAGAGTGAGGACATTTTTATACAGATGTCTGTAAAAAATGTATTTTATTCTTTGTTAAATATTTATTTTAGTCGAAAAACAACACATATTGGAATATATAATATTTTTTTAAGATTTTTGCTTCCGAGCTTACAGAAGGTAATGATTCTTAAGTCTCTGATAATAAGTTCATAAATCTTCTTATCATCTATCCCGTTCACTCCGACAATAATGAGTCTCAAAAAACCTCCTTCATATGGTTATTGGTAATAATTGTAGAAAATGCTGATATTGAATAATAATATAAACTGCATAAGATCTTTTATATAATCGAGTACTGTCCCGACGACGGGCGACGGCGACTCACCTCTATATGATTTATAACGTTAAAAATTAATGAGCTATGAGCTAGGTTTGAACCAGTGACCTCCAGTACATGTAGCAGAAACTCTACCACTGAACCATCCCACTGTATTGCAGCTTCTAGCATAAAACTTACTATATAAACAGTAAATATCTATTTAAATATTTTAATTATAACTAATTATCTCTCAGCTCTTTTTCTAAACCATATTAATTTTTCTGCCCGTTGCCACGGGCTTAACAGCTAGTATAGGTATAAATTATTAAATTTTACTCTAAAATAGTTAATTATGAACAATTATAATCGATTAAAGAAAACCTGTTTAGTAATAAATTGAAATGTTCCAACTTTTAAATTAAATAATAATTTACCTTTAAATAGTATTAACACTTTAATTAATAGGATGGTAAACTTAACTCACGGGATAAAACTTCTTTTTAACTTTGTTAAAACTTAAATTTATACGATTCTCAACCGATAAAGGATTCTGTATTATAATTAACGGTTAAACCTAGGGCATTGGTTCAACATTTAACACTGTATAGGAAATTTGGAATTTAGTCGGATAACTTCATAGGAACAACCCCCTCCCCTTCCAAGTTGAGCTAACCCTGACGCTAGTTTTCCATCTCTTCTCTGCTGTTATTGAGAAATAGGGGGATTTGCATTTAAATTGCAACTGGAAGGTACTAAACACAAATTTCAGTTAGATGAACTTACTCGTCTTGTTGTAAATAGGATTAAATTTAACTCTGGCAAGTTTTTATCTCTTTCCTATTTAGAATTTACATCACGAGGGAATAGTTTCGTAGACCTCCCAGGAGAAATTAAAATAAAAACAAAGTCATAACAAAGTTCTAAAATAATGAGAAAAAATAATGAAAATAAGATAAAAAAAAGAAAATGCTCCGGCCATTCCTTCCTTTCGCATGCGCAGAAACTTTATCTTTTATATAATCGAGTAGTGTCCCGACGACAACGGCAACGACGCACCTCTAAATGATTTATAACGTTAAAAATTGATGCGCCATAAGCTGAGATTGAACCCAGGGCTTCTGGGTGAGAGCCAGACACTTAACCTACTGCGCCATACCTATATAACGAATATCGGTGCACAAAACTTCCTATTTAAATGTTTTAATTTTAATTACCTATAACTGCATAAAACTTACCATTTAAACAGTAAATATCTCTTTAAATATATATTTCAATTATAACTAATTATCTCTCAGCTCTTTTTCTAAACCATATTTATTATTCTGCCCGTTACCGCGGGCCTAACGGCTAGTTCTTTATAACAACAATACAACTTTGAAAGAATTTATTCGATTTTAAAGAAATTCAGATGGTTTGTTGAAAGTAGCCAACAGATGTGTGCTGTGGTCCCATATTGATTATAACCATGTACGCAAATTAAATTTTTAATACAGTGAACAGGTGTTTAGTATTCTCAAAAAGAAAACTATGCACTAAGTACTCTGATTGCCACTTAAAGTGATGCAATTTAAAACCTCATTTCAAGCAGTACCTGTGGCCAGTTAGGTTTTTCGAAGTGTAAAATCGTATAATTTGAAAAGATAAACAGGGATAGATAATGAACTAGACACGATCTGTTTTAGAAGAATTATCTATTTACATTACTTTTACTTCTTTAATATAGTTTATCCGTATGTAATATCTCGTTTGTTTTTTTCTTCTGTAGTTTCCACTTTTAATTTGAAAGTAGATTAAGGTCAACTGTGTTAATCTTTCTCAATTTGCAAAATCCCCTCGTCGCTATATTCTAATGTTCATAAATTCTCGATGCTAAACAGTGCTCTCCCTTATTCGGGGATAAAACAATAGTTTCAAGATAAGGGTTGGGCAGCAAAACCCTTGCCCCTTTAAAATTCCCTTTTTTGCCGCTTAAACTAAGAGAGAGGGTTCGAGAATGAGGATTGTAAAATTGAAAAAGGATCTCTTCAGAACTAAAAGAAAGAGGGAGAGAGATGAGGTTATGTTTTTAAGGTTAGGACCACGTGGGTTGTTAGACCGAAAGACCCCTAACAATAATGACCGTCGAGGAAGGTTTTTAGAACTGACACGAGGTCCACTACCGGTTGAAGAAATGGGTGGGGAACCTCTCACGACTCATTAGACATCGACTTAAACCCACTACCTCGTCAGGAAGCTGGCATGCCAGTAGCTGGACGACAGTTGAGGAGCTACGGAAAAAGAAGGACCCGTTTTCTCTCCCCTATCCTTCCAAGCTTCCCCTTCGTATTCTCAAGTGGACCGATGTCCACTCCAAGTTTAACAGAGGAAATGCTCCCTTTCTGCATTATTAGACAAAATTTTTCCAAGAAGGGACGAAAAAAAAAAACTTCCCCCCCCCCCCCNGTCCTCCCCTTATAAGGAACAAAAAGTCTATTGCCCATCGACAATTGTTGCAACCAACTCCATTAGGGTCTGTTTTCCCCTCTTCTTTGTACATCTCAGTCTCCCAGCAGGGACAGGCAGGAACATCCAGGAAGAGAATTCTTGAAGGTTAGACAGTTTAAACGAACTCTATTGTGTGCATTCAGCGACCGTAATGTGAAATACTGTTAGATTACAAAAAGGTTAGATTAAAAAAGACTGATGTATTGAATCTTATTTTCCTATTATTACTATTACTATTGTTAGAATTTCATGATAATCAGATGATAAAAAAGATTTACTAGAATTAGTCACTGCTAACTGCCGCTAATAACAAGCTCATGCCTAACTTGTTAAAATTACATTCATATCAATAGCAAGACCAAGCATTACACTAAATGGTGATATCATAATCATATAAAATTATCTGTTTCTACCGTGGAGCACTAGTGGGAAACACAAGAGAAGGTATTTGAAACATATCGGTGGTGGTCAGAGGTGATCAAAAGCTGTTATAGGTTGTTAGAGAAGGAGTGCAAATACATGGGAGGTGGTGTAAACACGCGACACAAAACCAATAACACAAACTACTTATGTGGAATAGTACCGGCGAACTGGTGGTTCCAGTTCCTAGTCACGATAATTTGGACTTAAATGTCTCTTAGTTTCAAAAATTCCATTCATAAATGGATAAAAGAAAAAAATATTTTAACTCTATGTAAATAATTGTCCTGGCTTAATTCGCAAATTCTTCATGTTTTGATCATCTAGTTTAAGCAAGATATACAACCTACAGAACATTACACTACGGAGAATATCTCTTCATTTGAATCTTAAAGAGCGGTCCTTGTAGTGATAACACTAATTACCAGGTTAAGGAGAAGACATATTTTACTTGTGTGCATGTCGCCTTTATGAGAAATCTGAAACCTGATGAAAATGAAGAGTTTATACCCTGGCAAAGTTGTATCCTTTATATTTACTGAGAGCAGTGTGCTATAATGCAAAGGGATCAGAAACTTAACTAATACTAATAAGATCATTGACCAAGCTAAATTGTGTTTAATGTTTAAGCGAAGAGCTTTAAAGGGGATATTCAAGCTGGCTTTAACATTTCTCTATATAAGGGGCATTACGTGAGAGAAGATTCCACTGGTGTGGGGTCCGGTGTTTTAGGAGAGATAAATTTGGGATTTATGCAGTGGGTTATAGGTGAACGGTCAGCAAGTGTCGACTGGATTACAGGCCAGTATGTGTTTTAAGGAGCGGGGAGGCCGTGTAGCGGCGGGTGTGTGGGGGACGAGGGGAGGTCTCCATTGTTGTTACCGTAAGCAGTTTATCTGCAGCTCCCAGCAGAGCCTAGGTTCTGCAGGGGACCAGATTAGCAGCTCCTCCCCCGTGGGAAGCTGTAATTACCTCTGTTAATCTCTTCGGACACACTAGCGTCAAGGTTACATCACACTAGGTGCTTTAATGCTTTTCAAGACAACGCAGTCAGTTCCCTTTTGTGTGTGCGTGTGTTTTAGCTTTAAAACGTTACCTACCCTTCGAGGTATGCAGCGTCCCTTGATGTGACTGTAGCGCAGTAACTGTTCGTCTGCAGACCGATATAACGGCACACCCGATACATTGAATCCTCCTATCTGTACATTCGCAGAAGGGGTTATAATGCAGGGTTAATAACCAAAAGCGATGCCGTTCAGATGGGAGACTATAGACACATCGTACCTCACATTCCATAACTTAGTCTCCCCAAACCCATTCCACTCGTAAGCGTCTCCCCTCTCATCGGAACCCTTTATCATTCTACTATAATTAATGCATCACGCGATTTAATTTCATTACCTTTAATAAATGGCAATCGAATTTTCATGTAAATGTAATAAGAATATACGACGATATTAACCAAATATATACCATGAAGCAAAACATAACTTGGTAATGAAGTTTCATTAAATGTAACTCATAAAAATTAATTACATTCCTTCATCACTTTTCCTTAAAAACATTAATTTGCAATCACTCGTTGGACGAAATGGGGGTTAAGCATTGATAATAACATGATAAATCGTTAATTTATCCAAGTAATGAACAAAAAAAGTTCCACTATCTAATGCGACTCTATGTCAAGTTACTCGTTATCTCTGTTAAAAACATTGATGATGTGAACTCAAACGACCTAGAGAGGACGAAATTTAGATAAAATATAGTTATCCAGTGGATATTTGGCGGATTTAATCGGGAAACTAATACATTTATGAATTTATTATTAAGGTGACTCTTCACGCGTTATAAGGAAAAATTCCATACATTTTGTCGTGACATTCTACTTAGATGTTGCATTTTTTTGTTGCTTGTTCACTCCCCAAATTTAGCAAAAAAAAAAAAAAAAAAAAAAAAAATACTCTCAATCAATTACATAATTGTTTTCGATATTTTTATAAAACATAAGTCACGATTTAAAATACCAAAGTCCGACGTATTATAAAAATAAACCAAGAGAAGATCTTTTATCTTTCTATCAAGTTACGGATTATGTGATAAGTCAAATTGTTTGTGTTTTACGTTAAAATCTCTTAAAGCCGGTAGACGAGAGATAATAACCTCGGGTCAGGGAGAGAAAAGACCCGGATGAAATTCATCTCTAATCATCATTCTCATTCCGATTTTCATCATTTGAAAAGGGGGGACAACGAGTGAGAGAAAGAGATAGAGAGAATGAGAAGAGAGAAAGCGATCATGGCAAATTCAGGAAATAATTACGATTCGAAAAGGGGTTGTTGGAGAGGAGAGATTATTGGACGGAAGCGATTAGACCGAGAGCCTAAGGTCGTTTTGTGATTGGTCCACGCAATTCCAACTCTCCCTTCAGGATCGACGCGATCCCCCACAAGAGATCACAGGAGGATCAAAACTTCGACCCAGGTTAAATCGCTTCGAAACTCCGTAAACCATTGTAAGGCCCTTTCCAAAATGATAACCGTTCAAAATCATGATAATGACATCCTAAAGACCTAGACTCGGTTGTTTTGCCTTCGGGATTTACATAAAACCTGACAAATTACAGTGGGAGGAAACGGAAACTCATTTCACATCCGAAAAATTTCTCTTGAATAATTCGACATATTTCATCATTCAAAAGAAGCAGGGTTTTTCGAAAAGGGATTACAGGATATAAACTTCGAGAAGTCCAAATCTTCTTTTTTAATTTGTTTTATTTTATTATTATTTTTTTTTACTTCATACCACCCCACAGAAACTCTCCCCTTCTTTTCTTTTATCTCTTAAAATCTGGGTAAACTCGTGAAGCGATAAATCCAACCGACAGAGAAGCTTCGACTATATTAAGGGAAGAAATGGAAGAGAGGGTGGTGATAGCGGGGAAATGTGGGCAAACCACGCCAACCTTACACTAACTGATTAAGAGCTGCAGGAAATAGTTTGGAACTAATATGGCTGACTTCACATCACGTATCCTTAAAAAATCACAGGGAAGTACTTAGTCCAAGTACTTTTTAGGGTTTTGTAGATGAGTAAGCATACCCATTATGTAAATTATGATTTCTTGTCTTCAATCTAAAAGTCCCGGGTTCGATCCCCCGGGGGGTCACAATGTTTTTTATCAGTAATAAACCAATAAGGAACGCAAAATTTAAAAAAGCAAATATATATTTGTGTCCTACTCTTCAGCAGCTTTCATTTGATACCCAACTCAAAATTT
>KZ651407.1:55350-81586 GCA_001010745.2 Gerris buenoi
AACACGATGACAATGCATTATTTTAATACTTTTAGTCATTTTTCAGCAGAATTTAATTCGTTTTCAGCAAATTTGCTGAATGAAAAGTTAGTTCGGAAAAAATCCGCAAGTTATTTTATTTGTTTTGTCATATCCCATAATATTTTCAATCTTCATTTTGACAGGTTTCAAATGTATGATTTTTATAAATAAGAGGTAAACATTACAGGAAATATATCGATTATATTATTTCAAATATATCGATGGCACGATTTAAGAAAATTTAAAAACGTAGTATATAAAAAAATCTTTTTATCTCTTAATTATTAGGATTTAAGACCACGATTAAAAAATATTTATTTTTATTTTTAGGAATAGAAATTATGTAAAATATATACATTTAGAGTTATAGTAAATTAATTCGTATTATTAATAAAAGTAGGAATACACGCTATTAATTATTGTTAGTACAAAACAAAATTGTTGCCTTTCTAATGTAATTGTGGTCATAAAACATAAAAATTCCTCTCAAGAATGAAGCCCAATAAGGAAAATCAATGAGGATCTCATAATTCAGTTTTCTTGAGAAGGAAGAATGGGGAAAAAAATCAGACATAACAGTATTAGTTATCGTGTATTTAACATTTTGACGAGATTTTCCTCAACCAAGTCTACATTATGGTCTTGTTTGATTTTCATTCATATGAGTAAGTTCAACCAAATTCAAGCAGAACAACTAATCAGGAAATTAATTATTGTTAATAACAATTTGACTATTTGACAAAAAGAGAGAAAAAAATAATGGTAACCAAAAAAATAGGATTTAAAGTCATAATTTTAAGAGGAAAAAAAATCTTTTGTATGACTGAGTCAGTACGGGGTAGCCCCATACTCAAAATTGTTATGAAAAGGACTTCGTTTTTTTTGTATCCAGGAGAGTTAGTTAACATCATAATAAAGGGTAAAATCTTCAACAAAATGCAGGGTAAGTAAGCACTCAGTACAAATCTTTTCAAAAACCCCTACAACACTGCAACAACCTCCAGGAAAAATGTTTACAAACTCATTTCTGGTGAGGTGGATGTGAGTGAGAGAGCAGGGGGGGGGGGATTTAAAATAGCGACTTTTCACAAACAACTTGATTTATTTCCTTCAAATTGTTTTCTCGACAGTGTGGAAATGAGGAAAACCTCACATCTAGAAACAGGTAGAAGTGCGAGATGAACAAAGAGGTTAATAATTATTCAAAATCTTTTTGTAAAATTAATTTTCCAACCGAGGATTTAAACCGGTACAACTGAGAAGTGGAAATAAACCTGAAAAAAATTAAAAGTAAACCAACATTTTTTAAAAAAAAATATGAAATAAAAGAAAATGACAAAGCCACAAAAATTATTCGATTTTTTTTTTTTATCAAATCGTTAGAAATGGATTTATAAATTAATTTACGGGAAATCTACATTATAGGTTAAAATATACATTATAAATGGATTAATGAATAAATAACCATTATTTGAGAAAATAAGCGAATATATTATTTAATAAAATAATAACAGATAAATAATTTAATTCAGCCTTTTCGAAATTATTAAATTGTAGATTCCTAGAAGAGATACAAAGATTTTAAGATACAGGTTTCTACAACGCAAGAACAATTTATACTAGAGGTCGACCAAGAAGTCATGAACACGGTAGAAACTGAAAGCTTAGCTTCGTTTAAAGTCGGAACTTCCGAGTATTGCCGAAGTCAGTATAGTCGGGTGCTATTTTAGCAAGCTATTCTAGTTTGTATGAAATGCGCAGTTATGTCAAATCTCACAAATAACAACAGGAAGGTTTCCTATCTGTTAGGTTTCTTGTTTTGTTTGTTTTATACAGTACGATTTGTTTTATAGTCACAACTAAACGATTTTCGTACGATCTACAAATCTAAGGGATGATGCAAATACAAAGGACGCTACAAATAACGGGGGAAGAAATCAAAAGTAACAAATCAAACTCAGAAATAAAGAGGAATAATCAATAAATAATAATATAAAGATATCGTATAGTAGGAGTGATATCTTATCAGGTACAGTGTTGCCTGTAGCAAAAAATATAGAAGTTAAAAAAATAAAATGATTAATAACTAAACACTGTGGTTTTTGACAGTGGTCTATTTTATTAAAAACTGAATGTACGTGACGACACTAGCGCACTCCTCAGATTTCCATGACTTCTTGGTCGACCTCTAGTAGAATAATATAATTAATATTTTGATTTTCTTTTCTCTTTTTTTGGAACGAAGTTCCTTATGGCACGTTCTGGAGCCCGGGTGTGAATCCAAAAAAAAAAACGACCAAAATTACCTTCACAAAATAACCGTTACTCAAAATCACCGTCACGAAATCTTCTAATGACGATAACTTGAGTAAAAGATGATCGAGTTAATTGCAATTCGGTACACATTATCATTTTACCAATGCCCAGGCTGAGTTCGTTGGACAACGTTATCCGCCCAAGCGTTCACCCGCATTGTTTCCGTAAACGTAAGCTTCAAAAATTTTAGGACGGGAAATAATGTTTTGTTACATGTCAAAATGTCACTTCGTTTTGTAAAAATGGAAAATATAATCACGGTTATTGTTAAAAGTAAAAATTGATCTGTGCTGACGCTTATTTCAATATATTAGGTATCATGATTTCTTTTTTTTTATATTCAATACATATTTATTTAAGACGTTTGCCTTAATGACACAAATTAATAATGCTTTTATTTCAATTTTGCCTTAACTCCGCTAGGTTCAAACAGTTAACTACTTTTAATTTTGTCTCTTTTCTAACTCCGCCATGTACAAATAGTTAGCAACGTATACGTACTTAGCAGTGTGATTTTATAAAATTATATTTAATGAAAAATGTAAGGAACTTCGTTCATACCGGGTGTCCTGCGACACCACCACGTATTTAAAAAAAAAAACATAAAATAAAGTAGCTAATTAAAAGTATAATTTATATTTTTATAATATCAACTATACTGGAACAGAAGCGTAAATTTTCACTACACATAGCTATCTGTTTTTCAGTAAAATTCTTTTCGACAAATAAAAGAATGCAAAGTTTTTTTTTTTTTAAAAAATTGAGTTTTGACTCAACTAATAGATATATTTGCAGGAATGTTAAACATTGACTAGAACTTCGGATGTATGCGGATTATACAATTATTTAAATAAAGGTATATATTATCATTATTAATATGCTAAAAAAAAAATGATGTGCAAACATTAAAAGGGGATAAAAAAATACATTATGTAAATTACATTAATTCGGAATGTATAAAAAAATATTTTTTTTTTAAATACAAGATGATTAAACATTTTAATTTGGAGTGAAATGGAAAAAATGAATAAATAAATACCAAATGTAAAAAAAATTAAAGACTAATAAGTTATACATGAATTTTAAAATGCAAAAAAATTAAAATCCCACGAAAATAAAATAAGCATAACAATATCTTGTTAATTTGTAAACGCCCGATTTCTTATATCAAGGGGTAAACGAGTTTTTCCACTAATAAGAGAATCTTTAAAAGTGTTACTGAAAATGAATAGGGAGTAAATTTTCTTCTTCGACGAAAAACACCGCCAAATCTTTTTCCCGCAAAATTGCGGTTTTTATTAATATTTCTTCTTTAACCCCTTTCTTTGGTGGGTACTTTTTTTCTCTCTTAAAAAAAAGTGGGTTAGATGGGTGGGAAATTTTTCGCGGTGGTTTCTCAAGTCTTTCTATTCCCCCCCCCCCCCTGAAAAAAAAGAGAAACTGTTGAAAAGAAAATTCCTCGTGGTAAATAAGAAGTTTTTTTTTGGGTAAGTGAAAAAGGAGGTTGGGTGGAAATCTTTCGGGAAAGCGACCACTGTTCTGTGCTAAAGATTGGTTCTTGGTAAAATGACGGAAAAGGGTATTTTTCCTGAGTTTTCCTCTCTCTAGACTTTTTTTTTTTTTTTTTTTTAGGGTTGAAAAGACGTAGATGTATGAGAAAATGGACGGCTAACGAAGCCCTCCTTACTTTTCACTTAAGCCTTTAGACTTAAGACTTATCTCCGACTTAGTCTGGCACAATCGACTTCATTATGCCATTTTCCCAGGCAATTAGGCATTTTTTTTTCCTTTTTAACAACTTATCCATTTATTTTTCTTTTTAGGTCAGTAGGATCAATAATCCTAAAAAAAAAAATCTCAAAACTCAAAAAGGATATATTCCTTAGAATCCTTTAGCACGACTAAATATTTTTCTGAATTCCAAATCCTAATAAGGACATTAATCAAGATCAGTAAAGCTTGATAAGGATTCTTTTTAGGGTCCTTTACAAGCGCCAAGGACACATTTGAAGTATTTAATCCTAAAATACATTTTTTTCAGAATTAAAAACCTTCGTACAGGACCTTTTTAACTTTACGCTCACTTATACGTATTTTTTAAATGTCCCAACAAACTAAAGGTAATATAAAATAGCAGGTTAAATAAACTCTTTTTTTATAATCTTATAATTATAAGTAAATAAAGAGAAAAATATTAAGACTAAAAATATTTATAACTTAATAAATAAATAGTATATTTAACCAAAAGAATTTACGAGTTTATAATTAATTAATATAATTTTATTATTTTATTCATTCGACCGAATATAAAAATATACATTATGTAATCAAATGTTTCAATTTTCCCTCCTTAGTAATAAAGTACGTAAGTACGTTTCACCCTTTTGTAAATACGTAATTATGTAGATTAATCGAAATCGCATTCAAAAAGGTGACCTAAACAAACATAAATTTAAGTGATAATTAGTAAAAAAAATATTATTAAGGCATGCAAGCAAAAATATACTCATTAGACTATTTAATCTTTCAAATAAGAAAATATCATTTAAATCATAATCATTTCTAGTTATAAAATAAATAATATTTAATCAGAAAAAAATAAAATATAATTTTAACAAATACGATTTTTTTTGTGACACGGTCATAATAAACGTTACCTCTACTAAAATAACTAACTAAATAATTAAATCCGTGGCCCAACAGCCCGTGAAGGGCCCAGGCCTGCCAGAGGGCTCATTTAAATCACAAAATGGATAACATGGGTTTAGTGAGTCGCTCCATTAAGTGCATAAATCTTATAATTGGAACTCACCATCAGTTAGTTGCCACTTCACACTTCACATAAGCTACCCATTTGTGTAGGGACGCTGGGATAATACCCCCGGGGAATTGAACCCAGATTTTGGGTTCACCCATCCAAATGGGTGAACCACGCCCAATAGTGCTTAACTTTATTGATAGAGAAGTCTAGCCATTTTATCAATTTAATTAGCAAAATCTAAATTTATTCTCCACCTTTTTGCTTTATCAAAAATAAATTTAAGTTGGTGAAAACTATGGAATTTATTTTCAGAAATTTTGTACTAAACTTCCAAAATTCGACTCAGCCCTTAACAAACATCTGCTTTATTCATTATACTTATTAATTATTGTAATTTGTACACTTAAAAGCAAGATTTTCTTCAAAAAAAAAAGGAAAAAAAGAAAAAAAAATTAACAAGAAATTTAATCCTTCAAAGACTTTTGTTTTAATTTTATCAAGTTATTTTCTAAGGGGGGGGGGAGGTAAAAACTTGGTAACGAAGCCAGGTTAATTGGAGAAAGGGGAAAGGGGAGGCTTTTGAAAAGCCAAGTCGGGACTTTGTCAAGCCGCTGCTTAACGGGGGGGGGGGGAGGTTTTGAACCGCTCACATCTGAAAAAGCGCTTAACGAGCTTGCAGATAGAAGGAAGGGGGTACGAAGTATAAGACAAAGGCAAAGTACCGCAGAACCGCGAGCTTTTTCTGAAATTCAGACGGATTTCAACTTGAATTCTTCCCTTAATTCTGCTATTACAACGATCTTTCATTAGTTTAAAAGGAAGGGAAAAAAGAAAGGTAAACATTAAAGAAAAAAAAAAGATGAAAGTGCTTGCAAACTACAAAATAAAGAAAAATCATTAAAAAAAACTACTAGCAAAAAATAATAATTAATAAGATTTCTTTAAATTTAAATTTTTAAAAGATCTTATCAAATTTTTACCGAATACATCATATACTTGGTGTAAAAAAGTGAATTGAATTATAATTTTTTCTTCATGTTTTAATATACTAAAGAATAATAGTACATTACGCGTCGAGTGTGGAAAGTAGCATTTTGCATGCGAGTGTGGAGTTTACACCCGAGCGATAGCGAGGGTAGTAAAACCACACGAGCAATGCAAAATGCCGTTTTCGCACGAGTTGCGTACCGTACTTTATCTACGATTGTTAGATTTTAATAATAAATGCAGAAAAAAATAATAAACTTCCTGTATGTAAGCTCGTATTTCTCTTTTGATAAAGATGACATCAATTCGTTAGTTGTATTTTGTGCCGAATTAATTATTTCGGAAGGAAGCGTATTATTCTCCTCATATTCTTTATAATCACTTAAATCACTCATTGATTTTCTCAAAAAACTCGATACAAACAATTACATTTATTAAATAAACATCAAATTAGTTATGTTAAATGTAAACAAACTCGCTAATCGTGTGTAAAGTTGAAGGATTCTTCCTATGGATTCTTCTTCTTTTCGTCACTAGGGTGGAAAGAAAATTGAAATGGAATTGTTCAAAACTAGGAGACACGCATGCGCAATTAATACAGGTGTGTAAAGAATCACTTTCTAGGAATCTAAACAGAGATACAATGTTTATATTACGTATCAATCGTAGATAAAATATTTTTTGTGTAGTTGATCGTATGAAAACTTTATTGAGTAATAAAGAAAGACGGCTCTCTCTTGGAAGTAAATTTACTCTAAAAAACCGTCTTAGGCAACAACTAGTGGCCTTCTTTAGAATAGCGGTGACAAGTTGTTTTATTACGCCCCCCCCCCGCTTTATTGTTTTATTAGTTTTTATTTTATTTTAGAAGTAATTATTGTTCAAAAAAACCCCCCCCAAAGAAAAAAGGATCTAACACTTTGTATCTTCGAATACAGATTGAAAATAGTAAATTTCGAACAATATCCACCTCATATTTTATAACATTTTTTTCTTATCGGTATATATTTACGTCGTATTTCAAGTATTAGGCTATAAAATAGCTGTTTTTAGGTTTATTTATATTATTTTTCAAAACTCTCTTTATTTCACACCCACTATTCAAGACGGAAGTAAAAAAAAAAAAGGTCTCAAATGGACGAGATATTTTATCTTAAAGGATACCCCGGAAGGGACTTTGCGGTCGAACAGGACATTGCCAAAGATATTAGGAATATCTTTAAGAAGTCGTTTTATCGGTTGTGGGGGGGTGATTTCGGGGCCGTTTTTAAGAAAAAAGGGGAGTTCAATGCGGTAAAAAAAACTCCACCCTCGGGAATTCTTGAAAATCTTTAAGAAAACCCTTTTTTTCCAAAAAGGGGGTATTGAGCTCAAGAAAGAAAGGCGGAAAATAGCCAATAAAAGGCAGTTATTTCCGGGGCTACGGCCCGACTTGAGAAAACATGAATAAAATAACCATAATAGTAACCTTAAGGCGTCATTTCTTTCTCACCCCTTTTGCCTTTGTCTCCTTATTTTCCAAGAAAAGAAGGGGTATTGTGGGATCAGTTTTTCCCGTGAAAAACTCCCTTATTTTCTCCCTAAAGGGGGGGGGGGTCGAATGGGGTGTAGAGTCTAGGGAAAAGGGGAAAAAAACTCATTTTCTTATAACTTTCTCGCAGATAGAATTTTAAAAAAATAAAGAGGGTGAGAAAAAGTGGCAGATTTACGTGGAATGTATGGGCAAATAGTTAATCAACGTAGCATTATGTTATATTTATGTAGTCTGACAATGTCATTTTTTGTAGGAGGGGAAAAATATTCTGATAAAAAATTGGATTTATGATTATCGATCACATCTCGCACTCTATGAATAATTAAAATAAATGGTTGTGCGTGAAATCATGGGAACTGATAATAAAAAAAAATGCACAATGAACGTGAAAAAATTGAAAAGGTAAATCTAATTTTCCTTAGGCCAGTTAATCAGATCAAATTGCTAATCTTAATCTTTTCTATGGACATTTTCTTATATTTTTGTTAACAGCAGAAAAATATCGTTTTATGGCGATGGACAACGCAAAAATTAGATGTTGTTTTGTCAAAATGGCGTGAAAAAATAAATTAATTTTCACAAGTGTTAAATATTTTTGTCATATCCAATGAAAGGACCAACATAAAATTAAAAAAAAAAAAAAAAATGAAATAAGTCACTATTTCAAATTTTAACGGCTGATAATTTTGATCTCTCTATAACTTTCCTGAGAGCGCGTCAAAAAGATCTTTAATACAGCAAAATTTCATGTTTTCATCCCTCTTTATTGAAATGTTATTGGTACCATAATGAGTGACAGACAGACACAATAACGAAAATACAAGGGTGTCTTTAATATATTTTACCAATAAAACCCTACAAAAAAGGAAAAGTCCTTTGATAAAATCCTAATAGAAAATTATTATGTGAAAATTAAGGATAAAATATGTTTATTTTATCAAAGCTCATTAAATATTTCAATTTAAGTCGGTCAATTTTCATAGATTAAAATCATTTTTTTTTATACATATATTTTCATATTGGTATTTCCCATAAAGATCATTAAGGAACCCAAAATTTCTTTCGAAAAAACGACAAAATAGTTATTTGTGCAACTAGTGCGGAAAGTGGCACTTTGCTGCACTCGAGAAAAATATTTATGCCTGAGCCGAAGGCGAGGGCGGAAAGGTTTCTCGAGTGCAGCAAAGACACTATAAGCTCGAGTTGCACATTACATTTTTCCTACAGTTAGTTTTTAATCTGTAAATAAATTGAAAATAATAGAGTGTTTGTTAACATGTATAAAAGGTTTTACAATATCAAGTAAACCAGCTGTTCTGTTTATAGACAGTGTTGCCTTTTTTTGCCGGATTATTTTTTGCAAACTTATTTCTCATCATAACCCTTACTCATCACATTTCATTCTTTATTTTAGATTTTTTATCTTCACTTTTTATACTTCAACATTTTTATATTTGATATATATTGTTTAAATCGTGAAGTTAGTCAAAAAATAACCATTAGTTGTCATTGTTATTATAATTATAATTTAGATTATTAAATCTTTGTTTAGATTTAAGTTCTTTATGTTCGTAAGTTGGAACACTGGAGTGCGGTAAAGTAAAATGAGTGCGGTAAAGTAGTAAGTGCAGGAATCTGCTGTTTTGCGTACTATTTTGAGTGCGATAACAACCACTTTATCGGTCAACTGTAGGAAAAATAACTTATTAGAACCTTCAATTATAAAAACCATAACCAATTACAAGATAATATAAAATTACCTTCAAGGAAAAACGTCAAGATTAGATGTGATTTTTACCTGAAACAGACAAACAACATTAAATTAGTGATGTAGTTAGAATCAAAGGTAAACTATGCATAGAAATTTAAAATATTAGTATAATTTGTATAGAGCAAAGGACGCAATGCTCTTATACTAATACTTCATTGGTTTATATAAAAAGCGAATCGTTTCTAGAATAATATTTACAATACTAAGTAATTGAACGGTTTCAAGAAAGCCCTTTTATAAGGGAGTTCCTTAATATGCATGGCATAGTGACAAATCATTGGAATGTTTCAAGAAGGTCTTTTATCGGTCGATTCCTTAAGGCTCTACCGCCCTTTGAGGTTAGGAAAAACAGTAAAATTGCAATTATAATGGTTCTAAGCAAGATATCAAAAATCTAATCACAGGCTTCATTCCAAATTTTAATTCTGCACCCCCCAAAGAAAAAAGGATCTAACACTTTGTATCTTCGAATACAGATTGAAAATAGTAAATTTCGAACAATATCCACCTCATATTTTATAACATTTTTTTCTTATCGGTATATATTTACGTCGTATTTCAAGTATTAGGCTATAAAATAGCTGTTTTTAGGNTGACGCGGCAGTGTGGCCAGTGACTCCGCTATTCTTTTAATTAAAGATCTACTCTTCATTGAACGTATTTAACATAATTACAAAATATAAACAAATTATTTTAAAATTAAAACGTTTATTTATTAAATACTGCCTATTAAACTATAATCTAAAATGTCATAAGATGGAGATAACAGTATAAAATGTTATTGCCAACATAATAAAAGTAAAAATTTTACTGCCTAGGCTGTAAAAATTTTTCCTGACTTTTACCGCCTAGGCAGTAAAATTACATTTCTCTGCCCGAAATCGATTCAATAATGCCTCATTTTACTGCCGCAAGTAGATAAAAGTTCTTTTCATCTTGCAATTATTATAGATTATAGATAGTAGTAGTAGAAGTAGTGGTTAGACGGGAAGGACGAACCACTTGTTCGAACCTTGCAATCAGGCCACACTGTGCACATTTTACTAACCCCATGGTGGAGTGTTCCAGCTACTTCCCACATCATACCTGTATATTGTACCGTGTGGTCATTAGTAAGGTATATAAGCGTGCGTAAAAGCGTGGGGGAAAAGAACCCCTTAGGGGGTGTCCCTCGCCCTTTATTATCCTCGTCCTTTTATTAAGATAAGGTCATGTATTTCAAGAAGTCCTTCAAAGGATAATTCTTTGTTTGTTTTCTTTTTTTAAATGAAACATCTTTAGAGTAAATTGGATGAAACGAAATTGTCTAACGAAGTTTTTGTTTCAAGACTCATCCAACTGTAAGATTTTTTTAAGAGAAATTGCATGAAATGAAGTTTTCGTTTCGAGACTTGTCTAAGAAAAAGATATTTTACAGGTAAATCAACTGCCGGCTTAAGTCTACATATTTTTTCATAAAAAAATGCAACTGTTTAGTAAGTAATGAGTTACAAATAAAAATCTACATTATCTCAGGAAAGGATCATTCTATAATCTATATTTATTAAGACATTTAAGACATTATTTAGTCTCTTATTTCTCAATTAAATGTCGTTACAATTTCTTTTTACCATCCTGTGTACAACAGTATCCCAGATTAATTTCAAATCAATTTTGATCCTTTGAAATAAGTTTTAGATATGGAGAAATTATAAATTAATAGAAGAGTTAAATATATTTAGAATGGTTAATCTAACTTAAAGAATTTATAAGTAAGATTAATTAATTAATTGATAACCTACTAAGCTTTCTTTATTTACTGTCCAATAAAACTTGGATGCTTTTCACAAATAAAAAGATTTAAATTTGCAAATAAACTTTCCTTAAATGCTTTTTGATCTTATAACTTACGAGGAGGAATTGTTCTTAATGCATTATAATTATCATAATCTAATGATTCTCCTAAGCAGTTTGACTTAACTGAAATTAAACACGTTTTGAAAATTATCATTTTCTGAAAATAAATGTATCTAGATGACATTCATATGTGGTAATATTAAACACACCCGCGTCTCTTTATTGATGTCTACAGTTTAAAAGGATAATACATTGAAACCATATAGAGGGATTTTAATACTGTCTAGGAAATCCGAAACCAGATTTCCCAAAGTAGAGGGTGAAGTTCAGAAAGGGGAGGATGTTTAATTACTCCTGAACTAATTAAGGGACGAAGCCGCTTCAAACTGCGATTATAAACTTGGACCGATTAAGTTGCATCCCTAGAAAGGTTTCACCACATCAAGGACATGAAGAAAACCATTAAAGTTTTTATTACATTTGACGTAGTCGAAGTATTCACAGAGGAAATCTCTATTTTCTCTTCGTTTAACGAATAACTAACACAGTTCAGAAGCTTTTCGCCAATTACAGTCTTTTAAGGAATGGGTAAGTAACATTTTGTAAACGTTGTTCAACTCATTAAAAAACTATAATCATTTGGCAAATTAAACAAAACTAGAGAGTAAATTGGTCATTAAATTGCAATAATAAGTAGAATTTGACTTGGTAAAACTACATTAAAATGTATTAAATTTCCCATATTTAAGAAACGAAATAATTTAAAAAATACTTGGTAGGGTATAAAATAGTATATTAGTATTATTATTACTCAATTAATTCCAAAGTGTACCCTTTGTATACTATCAATTGTAGTGTGGATCCGTTTAGGGTAATAAAAACTCTTATATTAAGGTCGGCAACGTTTCGGCCCGACAGGCCATTCTCAAGCCTAAAATCATATAATCTATATTTAGGAAAAACATCGTATTTCATTACTTACATATAAAATTGCTTGACTAGTGTTAAATATAAAATTGCTTGACTAGTGTTAAAAGCCTACCAGAGATTACGAAAGTGAGGATCGTTCTGAGTTAAATCAGTTGAAATTAAAACATCATGTTGGGAACGTATATGTTCCTCCGTCATACATTACTGAAAACTCCTCACTCAACAGATTACATGTAGCACAGACCAATAAAACTATTAAATCTTAACAACTACATAACAATGGAAAAAAACAATCTAACATTTAAAAAACCGTGGACATTAACATCGAAAAAACTATGGTAACTATAAACGTAATCATATCACATATCACAGTGTCAGTGTTATCACAAGATAAGAGAGTTCGAATTAGAAAAATACACTCGTAAAAATTAAAAATTCCAATTATTTGCTCATAAATAATTATGTTGCTAAGTAATAATACTAGTAAATTGCTATTGCATTAAATTGACTGAATAAAAATAAATATAAAATGAACCTAAAATATATCTGCAAGCAAAAACCGTCATGATAAGGTCCCATGGCGGGAATTTTGAATAGAGTTGTTATAAATGCCACTGTAATATTTGTTGAGGGATCTGGAGTCTGTTTTAATGTTAACTGTGGATTCTGACCTAATAGCTATATTGAGGGCTTCAACCATCTTTCTACGATTTGATTTATTTTCAACACCTATGATTTTTGTGTCTTCAAATTTAAAATTATGTTTTGTGGCCAATGAATGGCATGACAGGGCTGTATTGGCATTGCCTTTGCTTTCATCGTATTTATGTTGTTTGATGCGGTTGCTAATTAGTTGATTGCTCTCACCAATGTAACTTTTGTTACATTGACCGCATGGTATTTGATAAATTGCCCCGATCGTATTCCCAAAGGGAATTTNATAATTATTATTATTTTTTATTATTTATTTTTTCACTAATTTAATTACAACAATTAAATAACAACATAAATTATTAATTATAACAATTAAATTATTAATATTCAATTTATAACCAGTAAATTTATTACTATTCAATTTATAACTATTTAATATATTACTAAAGATTTTATTAATTTAATTATTACCCCAGTATGGTACTACATTATTTACTGCCTAAAGAGTATAAGATGGTGAAATAAATAGGCTATATAAATTAAATTAAAAAAACCGGAATAAATTGATATTAGTCAATATAACGTATAAATACTATAAAATGCTTATAACTTTTAGTTCCAGATTTTAAGTATATTTTTAAAATTGTATAAGACTAGAAACTCTAATAGAGGGAAGAAATTGATTAAGGAAATAAACGGAATGTAACACATCAGTGATTGAAAGATGTTTTCCAATATATAAAAAAAACTTTTTTGATTAAAAAGAAAGCATTAAAAATGAGCTACGGGAGAGTAAAAATGAATATAATAACACCAAGATGGCCGTAATGAAAGGAGGAAAGAGAGTATAAGGTCGTTTGGTTTCAGAGAAACCGGAGAAAAAACACCGGGAAGAGTCTTCTGATCAAATTATGAAGGAGATGTCTTCTGGGAGGAAAAGACGGTGATTAGAGGAAGGGAAGAGAGAGAGAAAAAAGGCCCTTTAGGAGAAGCCCTGAGAAGGAGAAAGCCTGAGAGGTCTAGGTCGAAGGACAAGTTGGAGTGTCCCTTAAGTTTAGACTCGGGAGAGAAAGAGTGAAAAGAAATGGGGGGGGGGGGGCATCAAAGTAAGAAGTGTGTCTTAGGGAAGTAATGATGGAAAGTTGCTGCGAGGGAGGCGCTGCCTACTGCCTAGAGTAGAGCCTGTCTGCGGTGTCTGTAGAACACCCCCTGTGTTTCCAGCCCCCTGATCGATACCAGGGGTCTCGTGTCATTTCTACCCTCTAGCCCAGGAGCTCCTACCATCCTCTCTAACCATGAGGCAGATTCACTGCACCAAACTCCCCCCTTTCAGCTGGCGGTAAACTAAAACCACCAGGATCAGATGAGTGCTAAATTGGACGACAAAACAATGTCATTATCCCCGTTTAAATTTTTCACCTATTCCTGAAGTCTCTTTGGAACTTCATTTTAAATTGTAGAAATAAGAAAAAAGAGTGTAAATTGAAACGACAGAAATGTTTTCTTCTTGTAGTTGACAGATAAACAAATCTTCAACAATCCTAGTAAAGAAAATTAATAGTATTCAATTATATTAAAACACACTGCTGGTTCTCAGTTATTATAATTTACAATAATCTATAATTGCGTTTAACCACAATATACAAAAAATAACAATCAGGCAGTCACTCCAGTTTTTCAAATATTTTACTATGTTTTTATTAGCTTGCTTTCTTGTTTGTTTGTTTGTTTGCTTGTCCAGTACAAATCTTGCAATCGATTTTTAACTAACTTCCGAGTAGCTAGACATTTGAAACTTTTATAATAACTCAGAACACGATGGCAATGCATTATTTTGAATACATTTAACCATCTTTCAGCAGCATTCAATTAGTTTTCAGCAAATTTTTCTGAATAGAAAGTTAGTTCGGAAAAAATCCGCAAAATATTTTATTTGTTTTGACTTACCCAACATTTATGATCTTTATTTTGACAGGTTTCAAATTTATAATTTATGCCAGAAAATTTAAAAACGTAGTATATAAAAAGTTCTTTTTATCGTGCATTTATTAAAACTGGTCTTGTTTTCAACATTTTTTTTTTTCCCCCCTGTATTCTTCGCCTTTGTTGAATTTAAAGTATTTTAGTATTATAAGAGGACAAAACTATGGACCCAGAATGGGAACCAATAGTGGAAATTGGGACCTACCATCCAAATTTCATCAAAATCAGACAAGCAGCAAAAAAGGTTGTGGTGCTTCGCAAAAATGATGAACCGCCGACAGCCACAAAATCAAAACTTTTCCCATATAACTGAGATAGTTATCTTTGGAGATATAAAAAAGTCATTCTTCAGAATTTTCTTTATGTTTCCGCTATCTTCAGTAAGTTTGGAAGCAATATATAGAATAAAAAAGTATAATGTATGTAAAAAAAAAAAAAATAAAAAAATAAAGTACAGAGCAAATTAAAAAAAAATGTATTATTTATAATTTATAGTAATGTACCAGTTTAGATCTCAATAAGTTGATTTGATAAAAATTTGATAAACTCTCAATAATTGATCAAAATTTGATCAACAATCAAGTTTTGATAGTTGATACGTAAATGCAACAGAAATTATAAATAATCCAATATAACATGTAAAAGTATAAAACGGAGGTTTTAAACAATCGAAGATTTTGTTCAAATAAAATATAGGGCACTAGAAAAGAAACTTTTTTTGTCTTTAATATTCCGAGTTCGAGTGTCAATTGAGTTTGAAAGAAAAAAAAATACAACTAAAGATCTCTCAAAAATGTTAAGCTTTATAAAAATAACATTATAAACAACAAACTCATTTTAAAAAGTTGACAGTTGAACAAACTTTAAAAACTATAAATTAGAGTTTTAGTTTGGAGAAGAAACAATTGGGAAAAGTCTATAATGATGTTACTAAAAGAATGTTTTTGGTGCCCCACGTTGGGCGCCAATAAAGTTCAATGATAACGTAATGCATCGATCAAGAAAGTTGTCAACAAGGTAAATTAGATTAAAAACTTTCTTGAATTTTATTTGACAGTTGTTCGATCTTATCTTATTTAAAAAAATAAATAAATAAATAAAAAATAATAAGTTCTATTGGTTTATATGAATAAGACGTTAAGGTTCCGCTAACCCTGGTAATATATTCTTTACTTAATAATGTTAATGCCCTACAGCTACAGCAGGATGTATGCAATTTCCTTTTTGTTTGATCTTGACAAAGGAAATGCGTTTCTGCATCTGAAAAGCGCACGACAATTTTCTCTATTGAAGTTTTCCATCTACTTTTCCGCGATTAATGTCATGCATGAGTATGTCTGTAATTCTCTTTTCTTTGATCTAGGTAAGGAAGCCACTCTTCGAGCTCTGGTGCCCCTACCAGAGCCCGAGATATGGCCTTCTTTTGAATTCTTTCAGTTTACTTCTTGATTTCAAAAGCTTCTTTATACCGTGATTATGAATATGCATTGAGTAATTCAAATAAAATTTTCAAAAACAATTTTTTCAAAGCAGAATTTCGTTGAAATAAAAAGTATGATTTCTCTGTTGACATTTTATAAGCTCATCTATGATTGCTCCAAGCATGGACTTGCATGCAAATTTTATAACAGGACATGTTATCTAGAACATGTCCTTATCACTCTTAGTAGATACGTTTTTATAAAACTCAAAATTGAATTATGTTTAGTAAATTATGATGTCGTTGTGGTTCTCTACACTCTACAGGATATTTGTACATTAAGGCTCTACTGCTCTTTAAGGTTAGAAAAATCATTAAAATGAAAATTTTATTGGTTCTAAGCAAGATATCAAAAATCTAATCACAGGCTTCATTCCTAATTTTAATTCTGCACAATTTGAGCCCTATTTNATATATAGAATAAAAAAGTATAATGTATGTAAAAAAAAAAAAAATAAAAAAATAAAGTACAGAGCAAATTAAAAAAAAATGTATTATTTATAATTTATAGTAATGTACCAGTTTAGATCTCAATAAGTTGATTTGATAAAAATTTGATAAACTCTCAATAATTGATCAAAATTTGATCAACAATCAAGTTTTGATAGTTGATACGTAAATGCAACAGAAATTATAAATAATCCAATATAACATGTAAAAGTATAAAACGGAGGTTTTAAACAATCGAAGATTTTGTTCAAATAAAATATAGGGCACTAGAAAAGAAACTTTTTTTGTCTTTAATATTCCGAGTTCGAGTGTCAATTGAGTTTGAAAGAAAAAAAAATACAACTAAAGATCTCTCAAAAATGTTAAGCTTTATAAAAATAACATTATAAACAACAAACTCATTTTAAAAAGTTGACAGTTGAACAAACTTTAAAAACTATAAATTAGAGTTTTAGTTTGGAGAAGAAACAATTGGGAAAAGTCGATAATGATGTTACTAAAAGAATGTTTTTGGTGCCCCACGTTGGGCGCCAATAAAGTTCAATGATAACGTAATGCATCGATCAAGAAAGTTGTCAACAAGGTAAATTAGATTAAAAACTTTCTTGAATTTTATTTGACAGTTGTTCGATCTTATCTTATTTAAAAAAATAAATAAATAAATAAAAAATAATAAGTTCTATTGGTTTATATGAATAAGACGTTAAGGTTCCGCTAACCCTGGTAATATATTCTTTACTTAATAATGTTAATGCCCTACAGCTACAGCAGGATGTATGCAATTTCCTTTTTGTTTGATCTTGACAAAGGAAATGCGTTTCTGCATCTGAAAAGCGCACGACAATTTTCTCTATTGAAGTTTTCCATCTACTTTTCCGCGATTAATGTCATGCATGAGTATGTCTGTAATTCTCTTTTCTTTGATCTAGGTAAGGAAGCCACTCTTCGAGCTCTGGTGCCCCTACCAGAGCCCGAGATATGGCCTTCTTTTGAATTCTTTCAGTTTACTTCTTGATTTCAAAAGCTTCTTTATACCGTGATTATGAATATGCATTGAGTAATTCAAATAAAATTTTCAAAAACAATTTTTTCAAAGCAGAATTTCGTTGAAATAAAAAGTATGATTTCTCTGTTGACATTTTATAAGCTCATCTATGATTGCTCCAAGCATGGACTTGCATGCAAATTTTATAACAGGACATGTTATCTAGAACATGTCCTTATCACTCTTAGAAGATACGTTTTTATAAAACTCAAAATTGAATTATGTTTAGTAAATTATGATGTCGTTGTGGTTCTCTACACTCTACAGGATATTTGTACATTAAGGCTCTACTGCTCTTTAAGGTTAGAAAAATCATTAAAATGAAAATTTTATTGGTTCTAAGCAAGATATCAAAAATCTAATCACAGGCTTCATTCCTAATTTTAATTCTGCACAATTTGAGCCCTATTTCAACTTCATATGATAAATAGTACAGGCGCCATTTCAATACAACGATAAAACTCGTTTAGAACCAGTATAATTTTAATTTTACTGTTTTTCCTAACCTCAAAGGGCGGTAGAGCCTTAAGGAGATGCCACCTATGTATCCTCTAGTTCCTTACATTCCCTTATTCAATTATCAAGTCGCCAAACAATACTCTGAAATTAATAACCAGCAGTTCGTCTAAGTAGTAATACCAGTATATTTCACCTCAATTTTTTAATTTTAAACCTACTAAGCATATTATATTTTAGGCTTCTAAATCAAACTAAATCAACTTTTCAGCAGACAAGTAGAGCTGAAATTACTGGGCTGATCAAGCCTAACTCCCGGAAAAATAAATGATTTGAGTGGTGGTACTCCCTACACTGAAATGGTTTTGACGATTTTTATTTAAACATTCTAGAATAAAGTTTTTTAAAATACGAATCTAACCATATTATAAATCGTTGTCCAAGATATTGGACAACGATTGGATAAAAAATATATTTTATTAGAAAAAAGGGCGATACATCGGGTTCTATTCCCCCATCATGTTGGATTTATTTCTACTCTAAATTTTGATCAAATAAATATATAATGAAACAACTAAAAAAGGAAAAAACTCTGGACAAAGAAATTTGTTTCCATGAGAAAGTTTAGCGATATTTGTATCGGAGAGATTTTTTATTTATTAAGAAAGATTATTTATAATGGCGAATGTCCTGTCAATAAATAAATAAATATGTCCTTGGCTAGAAAACAGAGATTCAAGATCTTTAAGATCTTTTCAAGATCTGGTAAGGTCCTTCTACAAGAGTTGAAAACCATTATAGATTTCAAAGGATTCACAATTGGTGAGTCCTGAATGTTGTAAGAGTACAACACAAAACAATTCATGCCAACCTACGCCATCCTATAAAAGTTTTGAGATCTCTATCATTATCAAATGTTAAGCTAACAGGCGTTGTTTTTCACGTTTTGATCTAACGTTTTTATGGATGTCGAATGTCCTATGTAACTAACAAGACGTATCCTCAGTCGACAATCAACAAGTACTACAGCCAAAATACCTATTTCCGTTAGTTCTCTTTAACCCATTGTCACGATGACGTCAACCGTAAACTCCATGACACCTGATGAGTTAAAAAAAACTTCTAAACCGCATCTAAACTTCACAGTAGAGCGAGCTTGAAAACTATCGCATTAAGCTTTCATTAACTACGTAGCAAAAACCGTTTAAGCAGAATGCGCAATAGAACTTGCTGGCTTTCTAAGAACTAAACTGAAAACCAACTGAGAAAATAAACTAGAGACTTACTCCAGTAGACCAAGTCCTAAACTATCCCTAGACCATAGACTTTAAACTTAATTTTCATTATCAACTTCGAACCTTCTTTAACTCGATAAAACATACATTTGCAAATGAACATTTACTTAAGTCAAAGAAGATGGTGGCGTTTCCAGCCCCTTGTACCAACATAATAAAACTATCATTTATTTGTTTGAAAACAAATGAATCTAAGTTATACAGATGTATTTTAAAACAATTGAAACCACCGATTTTCAGTAAAAATTATTGACGCACTAACAAACAATGTCCTGAATTTTTTATAAGTTAAAACTTTCTCTTACAGATATAGTCGTATAAATAATGAATTAGACTCTTATGATAACTCATCAATTTAATTTATTTTAAACATAAGGTTTGTTCCAACCACACTTCAAATTGGTTTGGAAGTGTCCGACGCATGCGCAACTGACCACAATTGATCGTTTTTCGCTAATGCGCATGCGTCGTACAGTTTGAAACTAGTTTGTAACTAGTTTGAAGTGTTGTTGGTACAAACCTATATTAAAAGTGTTAAAAAGGTGGTTGATTACTTTTTTGTTTTCGATATTCATTAAAATAATATTTATTTTCATAAATACCTCGGGGAACTAGATTTTTCCCCCCGAGAACGGCTTATTTGGTAATACAATTCGTATTTAAATTAACTTTTTTAATGTTTGCTAATTAATGTTTTTGAGAGTATCACAATAAGTTCTGTTAATATATACAGTATACAGACTACGTGTATGAGAAATAAAAAAAAAAAATAGTTATTTACGCAACAAGGTAGAGAAGTATGTTTTCCTACTCGAGGTTAAATTTTCTCCTGAGGCACCGCCGAAGGAGAAAACTTCATTAGCTCCCGAGCCCGTAAGGCCGAGGGATATAACTGTAGTATTAGCTCTCGAGGCTTGCCGAGGGAGATAATCCCGAGAGCAGAAATACTTCGATCCATGTTGCGTATTAAATTTTATCTACGACTAGTGCACCATAGGTAATAGCTAAAGTTTGTAGGTTTAAACTTTTACCTAAAAATTCACGTAATTTAAACACCTTAAACTGATATTTAGTTACTTGATTTATTAAAATAATTTTTATACTAAATATATACGTTTTTTATTTAAAATAAAATAAAACCCAAAGCAACTTCCGGTTTTTGCTACGTAGTTAATGAAAGCTTAATGCGATAGTTTTCAAGCTCGCTCTACTGTGAAGTTTAGATGCGGTTTAGAAGTTTGATAACCCAAAGCAACCTTCCCGAAAAATTAGTAAACAAAACAGCTAAAAAACATTACTTGTTGGTATGATTGTTTTTTTTTTTTTACTCCCAAGGAAGGGATGTGACACTTCCCTCCCTGTTATTAGCAATGTAAAGTCCACTTACAATGTAAGTCATAGATAAAATAATTTTCATCCCTTTTATCTAAAATATTATAGTCATCTATATTGAAAAGTGATACCTACAATTTTCACCAAAGTTATAATTAAAGAGTTTTAACTATGTACTTTAAAACCATTTCGTATTAGCGTAATTAATATTATGTATATATGTCTAACACACAGATATAAAAATAATTAACATTAATTTCTTTCATTTTAAAAATGCTAATTTAAAAGAAAATAAATATATAAAAATAATCACGTACCCATAAAATTTCTTTAAAAAGAAGGAAAAAATAAACTAAAGACCTATATTAAACACATTAATAAATTAAATAACAAAAATACCCCCTCCCCTCCCCCTCTCCTTACCCAAATAAGAACCAATTTTTTTTTTGTTGAAAATAAAGTGAAAAAAGATTCAGCGAATAAGAAGGAGGGAACGGGTAAAGAGGAGATAAGAGTAATTAAATTAATTGATTAGGGTAATTGGGTTTCTGTTGATTGTTTACTTTATCCTTCCAATTCTCCTGTTATCTCCTTAGTGTTTTCTCTCTTCTCCAAATAATGGGGAAACCCCCCTCTCTCTTACGTTGCGAAATATTTACACAGTTTTCCCTTGTGTTAAGAAAATAGCTCCTATGTTTTTTAATTATCAAATGATTTTATTATGGGGGCTATGAAGCAGTTGTTTTTTTAAAAGAATGTGTATAGTAAAGCAGTTTTAACAAGTTTTATATTTATTTTTTTTTTTTTTTCTAAGCGATATATAAATAAAAGGAAAATAGTTAACAACATTAATTAACTAACTTTATAAATATTTTTTGTCACATTTTAGCAATTATAAAAGAGCTATTTTTTACTCGTTAAAAAAAAAGAAGAATTAGCGGCAGTGTTTTTAAAATAAATATTTTATTTTTTTTTCTGGTGATTATTTCTACATTTACTAATAAAAGAGTCTAAATAATTTACCACAATTATCTATCAAAGCTATGCTTCACATACGACACAAAGTTTAATATAATACAAATAAAGTATAAATAATGCAGACTTAATAATTACAATATAAAAGGAAGTGAACCTAATTAGAAGAATAATAATAGTTATGCACTAGTAGATAACATAAGACTAAGTGGTCATAATATGGATTTGGAAACTATAAGAATACTGAATAAAGAAAATAATAAATTTAAAATATGATTACCTGAGGCAGCACACATTACACTGGAAACTAATAGTATGAACTAAAGTAAGATAATAACGTAAAAAAAAAGATGTATTGTAAAACTTAGTATCTCAAAGTAAGCCTAATTATAGTCTTATCACTCTTATCAAGTAGATAATATAATCAGATATAGATTCAAATTCTCTCGAGGATTATACAAAAAAAAATATAAATATGCTAATTTATTTACACATCATTTTAAGATGTGAATTATGTATTGGAATAGTGATAAAAAGAGATGTAAATGCCTAGAATCTTGTGTAAAAAGCTCTAAAATTACCCAAAGGGGTTGAAATATAGCGTTTGATGAAACTTGTGTGGAATTCTAAACTATTATAGAGACTATAAGAAGAAATCCTGTTTTTTTTTACAAGTATACTATAGGGTAATAAAGGGCTAAACATTTTTTTATAAAGTTTTGACTTAAATTAATTTATTTCTGAAGTATGGAAGTGAGTTTTTAAACCATTGTCTTTAAAG
Organism: Gerris buenoi; assembly: GCA_001010745.2. Taxonomy (NCBI): domain Eukaryota; kingdom Metazoa; phylum Arthropoda; class Insecta; order Hemiptera; family Gerridae; genus Gerris; species Gerris buenoi. Next base: position 77,958 of record KZ651407.1, read on the forward strand.
TTTAAATTTTAGTAGAGACAAAACGTCAGGAAATGGATTAGGGCTGTAAATTTTATCAGCAACAAAAGTGCAATAATTGTAGATAATATCAATCTATCCGGAGAAATGGAGTACCCAGTGTACTGAGTAGATTATAATCATACTACAATCCTCTTGAAACAATAGATTCATAGAATTCGCAAATTTAATTCTTATACTCTCTCCTTATTAGAAATAAGTGTGGAGTTTAATAATAGAGTTGCTTGGCATTTGAAAATTGACGTAAGTCTGGTGCAACACTATCAAAATCGTTCCAAGCTTCTAGAACGCTGCGAGTGTTTTCGAAATAATCTAATTACTCCAGGAGCATGTGCTTCGACCATTATTTAAAATCAGACCACGTGACCGAAAGCATAAATTGCATAGTTTGCAGCACCAGCTGGGTCGATACCTAACATCTAGTTGCAAGGCTTACACACCAATGGTTATAAATTTCACTCTCAGTGGCTAATTTATACCAAAGTAGGGTTACATTAACCACGTGCATATTGTACTTTGATAACTGGCTCCAGTTCCACACGCTAATGTAATTGCAATCCGATATAATGAACGATCATGGAAGTGACAATAAAAAAAAACTCCTTCAATAAATTCGTAAAACAAAATGTATTATTTATTTTTTTAAAAATTTCACATTAAATTTTGGTCAAAGAAACAATATAAAATGGAAAGAAACAAATTAACGTAACTGAATGACCGAAAACGTGTTCCCTCGAATCCAAGGACAAACGTACATCATAATCGTATTGGTCTAAATAGTTATTTAGACTAAGGAAATAACTACAATACTCTGCATTATGTTCCTATGTCTAAATAACATTCAAGTCTAAGGAATATAGAGGAATGCTGAGTAAAAAAGTACCGAACTTATAACATATTGTATTGGCCTAATTTCAATATAAATTAAAATTAAAAGTACAATACGTTATTATAAAATTGTACTATTTATGCAAAACATCACTTTATTTTATAATATTGGCAACATTGAACGAACATAAGTTCAGAATCTGTACGCTTCCGCCGTTGGTGTCCTTTTCAAGTTCTTACTCATTAAAAAATAGTGATCATAGGATCGAATGGTAAAATCCTGACATTTTCCTTCAAATGATAAAAGGGAAATAAGTAGAGGCAGTCAATCCTTGATGTCTGAATTGGAAATGTCTTGGAATTTTTGAGATCCGAGACATAACGTCATTTCGTTCTTCCGAACGACCGCCATGCGTTCTATTACTGTCGGTAAGGTCGGCAACAAAATAAAATATTACTCGATGTAGGAAGAAGGAGTAATGGCACAAAATAATGGAACATAGTGAAGTAATGAATAATTTCAACTTACAAATTATTATTAAATAGCACTACAGAATATGGTAATATTATGGTTACTGACCGAAGTAACCGTATTCTGGGCTCAATCGAATCGGTCAAGACAACCCCAAGAATAAAAGTGTTGGTTTCTGGAACCACAAGTTACTAAAATTAAATATATTTAAAAAGTGTTTCAAAATTAACGATACCAAATAGTTAAGCTGTTCTAGTATTAGTAGTAGGCCATCTATAAGGCCCTTTTTACGCCTCGTGGTGAATAATTCCAGCTACTTCACATCACATACATTTGTACATTGTATCGCCGAAGCGAGTATGATGTGATCAATAGTAAGCCATATAAATCAGAGCGTCTCGGCGAGGGATCGAACCCAATCTCGTTCCGCTCATGATTCAGTGATGACCCGAGCAGACGTGGTAAGTAATTTAACCCACACGGCTACGCTGTCTCTCCCGTTCTAGTGTTATTAAATAGTTGTTATAAGTAGGTAGTAGGTACTCTACAGCAACATGGTATTGGGCTTATTATTAGTGCAATATTGATATTTTCTTAAAAACGAGAAATCCAACTAGCTAATAAAAACCGGAATATGAAAATTTACACATTCATTGTTCATAAGGGAGACATTACATAGATAAACAAACTGAGCTAAATTTTGTTTAAATATTCAGCGGTTACTTGACTCGGTTTAACCCTGTATATCTAATTCATTCGTTAATTTAATTCATCATTTGAAAAAAAATATATATATTCAAGAAAATTAAATTAATTTAAATCTGCTATCAAAATAATAAATTTAACATAATTTTACTTTTTTCCCCCCACATCATTTAAATACAGTATTATTAATCTATTTAAAAACATATATACCCCCAAGGATAACATGGGAACATTTAAATTAAATTTACTCAAACTGATAGAAATTGGAAAATGTATTTAATTTTATTGGAACTATTGATTTATCAGTCAATTACATAAAATAACAGAGGCACTGGAAATAAACTCGTGTATGGAATAATTTCCAATTCGGAAATTATTCGAACTTATAACGAATTTAATTATATACGTTTGTAAAGAATTTTAAAACAAATGGAATTTTAGTTGTCAGTGAATATTATATAATTAAATTGTTTATGTTTTTGTCTATCCGTGTCACAGTTTATTTTTTATTTTTAATTTAAGGACAATAGTAACCTATCTGGCTGTCAGTTAGTTAAATATTTTTATCTCATAGAGTAATTTTATTAAAAATTGGTCGTTTCTGGTGCAAGTATTCGTGCACGTGCTCATTTTATAAATTTTTACCTTAATGAAGACTTCTCTAACAATCTGATTTCTCAATACCAGCGTATATATTGCTGTGCTATTAAAGAGAAAAAAAAATTGTCAAAGATTTTTTTAAATACTCAATTTTATTGATTTAAATTAAAATTTAAACTTTCCGTACAATGAATTCTACCTAAAACTTAAAAATAAAAATTCTAATTGACTGTAAAAAGGTACAGGTACTTTATAATTATAAGCGATAATTCTCGGTCGAGTTCTATTGTCGTAAATATCGAACGCTAGACTTGTGGAAAATTGAAAGCTTAATTCGGGACTAGGTATCGTTACTGACAGAGAAAATTAGTCTTCAGTGTAGCTAGTTGGTAGAGCGCTATACTGAAAATATAGAGGCCCGTGGTTCAAGTCCCGGCGCTGGAGTCTATTTTTCTCTGTCTGTCTCCCATTGTTAATAATAATAAATTTCTGTTCTGTTTTGTTGAATGTTCATCATTTTATTCTGTTTTATTAAGTGTTCTAAATTTGAATTTTTTTTTAAAGATATTTTAAAATATCTTGGTTGAATGTTTTAAATTTCTCAAATGCGACTGATGGAACGTTCGAAACATATTCTGATTCCACCTCCTTTTATAAATCTATAACGAGTTTATTCATACAATTTCTTCAACACGATGCCTCGTTAATACACACACTACATTACTTAATATCATATTACACACATTCAAGTGGATTCACAACCACTTAAAAACATCAGATCCTAAAACCCTACTGTATAACTTAACTTTATAGCCTAAACAAGCTATATATGACTAAGACACTAGAAACTGGATTCTGTATCGTTCACCGGTTTTGTTTGTATAGTCTGTATTATGTCACTTGGGACTTTTATATAATGACAGTTCAAAGCCTGGTAAATATAAAGCAAGAAGAACGTCACTTGTTTTATGTCACACTTAAAAATTCATATTATATATATATATAT
>KZ651407.1:112724-123583 GCA_001010745.2 Gerris buenoi
CACGAGTTGCGTACCGTACTTTATCTACGATTGTTAGATTTTAATAATAAATGCAGAAAAAAATAATAAACTTCCTGTATGTAAGCTCGTATTTCAGTATTTCTCTTTTGATAAAGATGACATCAATTCGTTAGTTGTATTTTGTGCCGAATTAATTATTTCGGAAGGCGTATTATTCTCCTCATATTCTTCATAATCACTTAAATCACTCATTGATTTTCACAAAAAAACTCGATTCAAGCAGTTACTTTTATTAAATAAACATCAAATTAGTTATGTTAAATGTAAACAAACTCGCTAATCGTGTGTAAAGTTGATAATTCTTCTTCTTTACGTCACTAGAGTGGAAAAAAAGAGGAATTCTTCTTCTTTACGTCACTAGAGAGGAAAAAAAGAGGAATTGTTCAAAACAATGAGACACGCATGCGCAATTAATACAGGTGTGTAAAGAATGACTTTCTACGAATCTAAACAGAGATGTAATGTTTATATTACGTATCAATCGTAGATAAACAGAAGTAAAGTGTAAGAAGAATTATTGTGTATATACTTGTAGAAATATGGTTTATAGAGTAATATAGTGTATGTAAAAATAAGTGTCAACAGATGTAATGAATGTATAAAAAGAAATATAGTGTACACAGTAATACAATGAATAAAGGAATATAAGGTACATAGCAATGTGCATGCAGAATGATACAAAAGAAAAGTGTTAAGAGAAATATAGTGTACACAGAAAGGTGGAGTATAGAGTTATATTGGTTATAATTAAAGTGTCAACACCAACAATATGGTGAGTAATATAGGGTACACGGATGTAAGTGTATACAGAAGTAAAGTATATAAAGAATTATGTGTATTGTATAATATGTACTGTATACTAGTTACATATAGATTAATTACACAGTAATACAGTGAATAAAGTAATATAGATTTCAAAGAAATGTGTATACAGAAATAAAATTTATATAGAAGTGAAGTGTAAAGAGAAATGAAGAGTACAAAGTAAGTACATAAAGAAATATAGTAATTTAAAAAAGAGCTTAAAAAAGAAAAACTCAAGATATTGTTTCATCACATCATAAAATACACCATAAAGATAATATTCAGGGAACTCAAGCAAATATATTTCATTTCATATAAAATTTATATCACGATAAATTGTATTACATTTCAGTTTTTCAGAATTCTTAATTCCAAAGTCTTATTTCTCGGGAAATTATTGCATATTTAAATTTTCTTATATAAATAAAATTTACAATGCCGTTTTAATATAATAACAATTTTATTAAATAAGAGAGTCTTGTGTGAAAAGTTTTTATTTCAAAGATCGTTTTTCTTATAAAATTATCTTTCTTTGAAATTGAGCTGAAACATTTAGAAAATATTAAATTAACTTTCTTTAAAAAAAAACAAAAAAAAAACAAAAAAAAAAATANTTTTACTGTGACTTTGTAGATCTTTTCCATGGTGAATATAATAATTTAATATTTTACTGTGACTTTGTAGATCTTTTCCATGGTGAATATAATAATTTAATATTTTACTGTGACTTTGTAGATCTTTTCCATGGTGAATATAATAATTTAATATTTTACTGTGACTTTGTAGATCTTTTCCATGGTGAATATAATAATTTAATATTTTACTGTGACTTTGTAGATCTTTTCCATGGTGAATATAATAATTTAATATTTTACTGTGACTTTGTAGATCTTTTCCATGGTGAATATAATAATTTAATATTTTACTGTGACTTTGTAGATCTTTTCCATGGTGAATATAATAATTTAATATTTTACTGTGACTTTGTAGATCTTTTCCATGGTGAATATAATAATTTAATATTTTACTGTGACTTTGTAGATCTTTTCCATGGTGAATATAATAATTTAATATTTTACTGTGACTTTGTAGATCTTTTCCATGGTGAATATAATAATTTAATATTTTACTGTGACTTTGTAGATCTTTTCCATGGTGAATATAATAATTTAATATTTTACTGTGACTTTGTAGATCTTTTCCATGGTGAATATAATAATTTAATATTTTACTGTGACTTTGTAGATCTTTTCCATGGTGAATATAATAATTTAATATTTTACTGTGACTTTGTAGATCTTTTCCATGGTGAATATAATAATTTAATATTTTACTGTGACTTTGTAGATCTTTTCCATGGTGAATATAATAATTTAATATTTTACTGTGACTTTGTAGATCTTTTCCATGGTGAATATAATAATTTAATATTTTACTGTGACTTTGTAGATCTTTTCCATGGTGAATATAATAATTTAATATTTTACTGTGACTTTGTAGATCTTTTCCATGGTGAATATAATAATTTAATATTTTACTGTGACTTTGTAGATCTTTTCCATGGTGAATATAATAATTTAATATTTTACTGTGACTTTGTAGATCTTTTCCATGGTGAATATAATAATTTAATATTTTACTGTGACTTTGTAGATCTTTTCCATGGTGAATATAATAATTTAATATTTTACTGTGACTTTGTAGATCTTTTCCATGGTGAATATAATAATTTAATATTTTACTGTGACTTTGTAGATCTTTTCCATGGTGAATATAATAATTTAATATTTTACTGTGACTTTGTAGATCTTTTCCATGGTGAATATAATAATTTAATATTTTACTGTGACTTTGTAGATCTTTTCCATGGTGAATATAATAATTTAATATTTTACTGTGACTTTGTAGATCTTTTCCATGGTGAATATAATAATTTAATATTTTACTGTGACTTTGTAGATCTTTTCCATGGTGAATATAATAATTTAATATTTTACTGTGACTTTGTAGATCTTTTCCATGGTGAATATAATAATTTAATATTTTACTGTGACTTTGTAGATCTTTTCCATGGTGAATATAATAATTTAATATTTTACTGTGACTTTGTAGATCTTTTCCATGGTGAATATAATAATTTAATATTTTACTGTGACTTTGTAGACCTTTTCCATGGTGAATATAATAATTTAATAGAAGATCTTTGAACGAGAGAGCTTTAGTGTAATTTATATATCTTAAAGACTATTTATTTTTGCACATTCGAAGTGCCTTTGCAAAGGTTTTGTGTGAAGCTTTTGAATTTTGTTATATTTAAGACATTTTGCGTAGAAAAGCTCAAGACTAAAACTCTTAAAAGCATGATTCTAAAAGATTTGCTAAAGTACCGCACAACAGCTTAGAGATAGATTATGAAGAAAAACACTAAGCGCCTAAAGATAATTCCCAAGTTAAGCCCCACCCGACCTATATTTTGCTAAATTCCACTCAAGATATTTCTAAATTAAGTAAATATTTAGTTGTATAATAAAATCTTTTAACAGATAAATTCGATTGAAATATAGTCATAAGCCAGCTTTTATTTATTTTCTTTTTAGAATCCATTTTCAAATTACATATCTAATCTTAGAATATTCAAAACAAAAGCCCTGAAAAAATAAGTATGTTATAAACAAAAAATTAATAACTAAAGCAGTGAACTGTTTATTCTGAAAATATGGTATTGGTTGTTGTTACAGTGAATCAAAGCCACAGAAAAAGATTAAAAATATCAATAATTAATCCTGTTATTAAAACCCATTAAAAAAAAAAAAAAAAAATTCCATCCCTTTTTTTAAAGGGTTTTCCTAATAATTTCAAGGAGGAAAACTAAAAGCCGTTAAATGCCTACCGCTTATTATTTTAATGATACCGGAAAAAGTTTTTGGTGGGAGGGTGAAGTGAAATTTTTTTTTTTAGAGCTTAGCACAAAGAAAAAAAAAGTTTTTTATCACGAGTTTCCAAAAGGTTGGACGGCCTCTGCTTACCTTTGTAAAAGTACGCTTTTACAAACCCAATATTGTCGTAGGGAAAAAACTTTTTTTTTAAAGGGAGGGGGGAGTAAGAGAGGGAGAGAAAACGGGGTTAAAAGTCATCCGGGGAAATTTTCTAAAAAGGTTGAGTTTTACTCGTTCAAATTATCAGTAGAGAGAGAATCCGGTCTTGTTTTAAAAACCTTCAAAACCTTAATGAAACATTAAAGCAAGAGGTTTTGCTTCAAACCGCGGGAAAACCCCCGTTCCAAAATAGCTTGGGTTTATCAAAAGGGGAGGATTTTAAGTGAGGGAAATTGTTATTTGAGATGCATAAGAGGCATTAAGAAGAAAACAAACCGCCCTCCTTGAAAACTTACCAAACAAAGATACTCGTTTTATCTTTAGTTTCTACTTTCGATGAGGCACCAAATATTCACAAAACGTTTCCCACATACTCTCTTCTCCTCACGAAAAAAAAGAGGAGGACATTTTGGGGAAACGTGTGTGGATAACATTAAAGAGCTTTTTCAACAAGAACTAAGAAAAACTTTGTTTCTATTGTTATTTGACGAAAAAAAAGAAAACCTAAAATAAAATTGTTTGTCGGGAAAATTCTGCGGGTTTAGAATTTCCTAAAGTTTTCACATAAAATATTATAGGTAAGATAATATGTGGTAAAAAATACTTGAAAGTCAAAAAATTGGATAAGTTCAAGATTTAGTTTTATGAGTAAGTCTGGTACAATTTAAAAACATCTTAAAAAGTTGAAAAAAAAAATAAAAAATCATTTTATGTTCATTAAACCCTGATAATCACTAATTATCCTTAAGATTATTAAAGAAAAATAGTTGATTTACTTAAAATGATTATTTTAAACATAATCTAAAGGATATCTTTCCCTTGTCTGTACGGATATTTTGAGTTAAAAGGAGAAAAAAGGGTTTTAAAGCTCTTGTCATCTTAAAAAAAAAAAACGGCTAATGCAATTTTTTCATCAATTTTAAAAGGTAGGGTTTAAAAAAAGTTTACCACCTTGTCTTTTATATTTCCACACTTCTGGATGATGGCTTTTCCAAAGGGTTCAGGACTAACAAGAAAATCTTTGTTTTCCCTTGCTGGATGAAAATTAGAGGCGTCAGCTCCTTTTTCCCCCCTCTTCCTCGAAAACCCCTCCCATTTTCCTTCCTTCCTAATTCCAGTATCCGCTTTTTAAACGGTTCATTCTACAGAACCGATCCCGATAGCTATTAAACGGGAAACAAAATGGAGGGACTTTGTCCCAGGGTTATTTTTGGCGGGATTAAGAGGCGGTAGGTCTTTTACTTTCATCCTAAAAGTGAACGAATTTCCATTAAAAACAGTTGTACTTGGCTTCGGAAAGCACTTAAGTAAACATCCCAGGTATTATTAATTTGGCTAAGTCTAAATGACATGGCTAACAACCACGCGTTACACCCATTTGACCGATACATCCTAAACCTTTTATCCCAAATAAATATTTCGTTTTCTACAAAAACAATTAAATTATGTTCTTCTGATGTATTTTACCTTTTGGGTAAATTGAATAATTAAAATTATTCAAAAGAAATACGTAACTATTGTTAATACGGTTAAATAAAGATTAAATTTAAGGATTACAAAAAAAGTCGTTATAAATATAATTTTACCTTATCTAATTAATTTGTCTTACTTCAGTACGAAGTTAAAATCATTGTACATAAATGAGATAAAGTTGAATTTGTTGTTTACAGAGTGATTCATCTTTAATGTATAAAAAATAAAATATAGTTAGGGCACCCTGAATGGAACAATGAAAGATCCTATGGACCATTCTTCGATTCATACTCGTTCGGCAGCCATAGCCACTTTCAAATTTTTCTAAAAACATAAGGACTTTCTTAAGAGAACATGTACATTTGTACATATAGGTACTGCTTTCGAGCTTAGGGAAGCTATGTGAATGTTCTGAAGAAAATATTTTACATCGCCAATTTCAATTTTTTTAAAGACAGAAATCCGTTTCAAACAAAGGGCATACAATTTTAAAGGGCATAACATTCGCTTTAAAATACTTATAACTAATATACGCTTGCTCCTGTAGCGCTATTTTACCTAGAGTTACAAGCTTTGAAATATTTTTATTTTTTTCAAAACTATGGTAAAAATGTAGGTCCAGTCAATGTATGTATTCGATAAGCACAAAAAACACTCTATATTAGCTTTAATTTAGCATATCATGTACACACTTAAATACAAATAAATACAAAATTCGTTTTAAAAATAAGTACAAAAGTAATTGAAATATCGCGACTGTTCTTTGAAAACTCTATTTGAGAATAAAAAAAATCGTTTTTCCCTTTTTTCAAGGGACTTTTATATTTCAATAGTATAGCCTTTATAGTATATATTTGTGCAGTGTAATAGCCTTTAATGATTTTATTTTTATTTCAAAATAGTACTTAGTTTATTGTTCGGACAACAAAATAAAAATATATGTATATTTTCGGACCACAGTATTTCCAGTCCAGAATTCTACCACTAATAAAGCAAACAACAATGTAAACAAAATTTAACATCGACCTCAATTAATCATAAATTATCGTTTGTATCTCCTCATGATATCGCTTTAATCGTATAAGACATACGCCAACAATGTTAACTTATTACCGACAACCAATTACTGATAACGATTTTTTAAAACCCATCTTTTGATTAAAATTTACTAGGGCGTAACCGGCCGTCATAAATAAATACGTGGAATGATATATGGGTAAAATTATGAGGGTTCCTTTTTGAGCTTATAAAATAAAAGGTAATTATCAGTGTAATAAAACTAAAAGTATCATAATAATAACACTATTTACTTATTATTGGGGTTGATACAGTTAACCCATATCCCTATATAAAAGAATGAGGGGTGATATTGGTGGGTTATTTTTAACACATTTCAGTTGGCTTGTATAAAGATAGGGGTTATTTGTACTATATTTTCTTTAAAGTATAAAGAAGTATTTTTATTTTTTGTTTCATACAATGTTTTTTTTCTATATTTTTACTTTTTCCTTTGTTAAAAAGGGAGAAATTGAAATGTCTTGGAGAAAAGTTTTTTTTTTATCAAATTGTTAAATGATATGACTAAGTTTCTTCTTTTTAAACTTGAAAATAAGGGTGAGGAATGTTAAGGGTTAAACGTTTTTTTTTTAACAAGAAAAGGCGGAGAAGGATGAATGATAAGCGAGGGAGTGAGGACTTTATGTAAGAGCTCTCACAGGGTTGAGGAAAGAGTGGCTCCTTAATTTGCTTTTCGGATGTGTCTGGTAGAGGGTTAGGGTGTTCTTCAAGGCTCCCTTTTAGGGCGGCTTCTCTTTGTTGTCTACTAACTCACATGTTGAAAAGAGCCCCGCTGCCGAGGAGTAAAAAGGGAACCGACATGACAATGCGAGGACACGACATGTTTTCGTCGACCTGATTCCTCGAGAAAACGCCCCCCGGGGGGGGGGGGGGGGGGGGCCCTCCCCTTTCACCGTTTGAACCAGTTTTCACCGGAGAAAATAAAGAGACAAATTCTCCTCAAGTTTTTTTAAAAAAAGGACATGTAGAAAGAAAAGTACCATTGTTTCTAGAAATATTAGAGGTACAAATCTTATAAATTCATTTTAAAGTAAATAGTTAAACTTAAAAGAGAATAGCCTCTATCGTGATAAAAACTATCAATAAGTCTTACCTAAAACCAAAGCATATGTATTACCTAAAACATAATAAGTAAAAAAGAATCAATTATTTGTTCGATTTCTATGGAAGTTAAATATATTTTAGAATGAAATTAAGCGATGTATTTACACGAAGTTAGTAGGGCTGTGAAGTTTGGTTGAAAGGCGAGTTTATCTAAAATTTCCACGGCTTTTTTTGAGTTGGCACATTAATTGGTCCCTCAAGATATTTTGTCATTACAATTTGCTATACTAAATAAAATGTTACTATGACCTAAGGAATTAATAAATGTTATAAAAAAATATTTTAAAACAAGACATAGTTTCCTCTCGGTTAGCTTATAAAAGTAATATACCAATTACTATTATAGAAAAATATGGAACAAAGAGTATGACTTTATCTGATATATTAACTCGATTGACAAAAGTATTAGATTAGGGTCCAATTAAGAAAACTTTAGCCTAGCAGTTAAGATATGAAGCGTTAGTGGAGGCCATCATTAAGTGTTGGATAAAAAAGTCTCTCCACGTCTTTTACGTGGAGAGACTTTTTTATCCAACACTTTTAGCCTAGCAGTCAAACTAATTTCTAGAATCATTTTATTTTGAATTTGCATTGACTTAGGAATGAAACTACCTGTTTCTCAATGTACGTCCATTTTATGTTTTCTAAATACAATGGTTTCATACTTGAAGATTATAATCCAAAGTTCTGCAAAATTAACTTGTAAAATCATAATAAACTGAAGCAGTGTTTGGGCTTCAAGTCGCATTGTTCAAAGTCCTGACTTTTGTTCTTCAAATGCAAATGTTCACAGTTTGTAACAAAAGGGAAGGTTATCAGCGCGGCCTTCTGCCTTCCATTCGGATTGAAACTGGTTTTTATCAAAGGATCCAGGATACTTCGAGCAAAAGATACACGAATAAGTTTATTTACGAGTGCTCCTACCGTGATTAAGCCCTTGTTGATATTTTGTATCGCAAGTTATGAACAATTTAGACTTTTGTTTCGCCGTTAGAAAATGCAATTGGCTCGGTCAGTTAAGGATATCTGGTTCGTCCGAGTGATCCCTAACCTGGCGTTAATATCCCACCGAGTTCTCCTTTCATGTGATGTTAACAATGGAAGCCTTGGAAACTCATACTGGTGTTTCAGGGCGGATTCTATTCAGAGGCTAACGTGGAAGCTTTTCATTGTTTCTCTTCCTAGAGCCGGAGCTATAACCTGGACGGAGAATGGGGAGAGGGTGGGAGGACATGCGACAATATCAAAGCTTTCTAGTCGGCTGACCACGCCGAGGGTTTCACCGTCCTTTCATTGCCCTCGTGTTTAGGCCCTACTGTTATAGCTTCACCTTCACGAGATCACACTGTTGTTTCCGGTTCCCCCAACCCTTGTTTAGGGCACCTTATTACGAAGGGACAGACACACGACCGCCATATTCCTCCTCGATTACGTGTGCCACCTGGTTACTAACTTACCGAAATGCTTATCTGTATAACTTAAAGCCGAGTTCCATCACCATCCATTCCAAGTTAACAGGAAGGGAACCCTCCCCGATACGCTCGCACGTCAGGATTTATCTGGTTTTATGGCATCCTGAAGGTATTAAAGTAAGATATGTATCCACGATCTCCTCACCCCATTTACAACACAATTATTACGTTTTTATCAGAAGCGAAAATCTCTCACGAATCATCCAACTATTAACCGAGATAATACCTTCTGTTTCAGATAGGTAATAATTGGATTAGGGGAAAAAATGCATGGAAAAAAAAATCAACCAATCCCGATCCAATATCCTGAACCAGCTGCAGGCCTAAATAATTATATAAAAATATTATTGCAACATAAAAAAAATAATAATAAAATAAAAATCATACTTTAATTAAATGATGTAACTTGCATTAAACTTTCTCATATACGAATTAAGTTATGAAGCATTAGTAGAGGTCATCATTAAATGCAGAAAGAAAAAAATCACTCCACGTGAAATAATTTTATTATTTTCAAAGCAGCTTACTGTTATACAAACTAACTGTTTGTTTAGGCACTGATGATGGCCCTATAGTGGCTGAAAGCAGCTTTGAAAATAATAAAATTATTTCACGTGGAGTGATTTTTAGGTTTCTGTACAAATTACAAAAAAGAAACCTTATATAACGGCTCTGTCTGTCTGTCTGTCCGTCCGTCTGTCTGTCTGTCTGTCAGTCCGTTGGCTTGTTTCAATTTATAAACTACTGTAGCTAGAAACATGACATTTGGCACACAGGTACATCTCGGCATTTTAGACAACTGGACAAATTTTTGGAGTTTTTACTCTTAATATTTCCAAGATGGCGGCCCTGCCAATATGGCGGGTGACCAAAAAGAAGTTTTTAGCTACCATGGCATGTTATACATCAATTTAAAGGTCTTGAAGTGTAGAAAAAGAATATGCAACTATTAAAATAACACNCGATCCCGGGATTTCGGGACTGTAAAAACGAATCCCGGAATCCCGGGACCAATCCCGGGATTGGCCAAATTCCAACTTTATCGATAAAAAGCCTAAAAGCATGTGTTATGATGTAGTATTATTTATTTTATTATTATTATAACAAAATAAGCCATATTTATTTAGAATTTTTTATGTTAAAAAAAATAAATTTATAAACAGTAATCACACTATATAAGCAAAAACATTTTACATCAATGTGGTTAGGTATAGATAGGTAGTAGGAAAGTAAATTAAGAATCTAACTAAACAGTGTTTTTCAGTAAATAGGTTGTATATTTAACAACAGAAACGGTTGCTTTTTATTAGTTCAATTTGATAAATGCAATTTCATTGTTAAAATTAAAAAAAAAAACAAATTAATCATAAAATAAAATAACGAATTATTAATTTGTATACTAAGTAAAAGATACCTAATGAAAACAACTAATTATCCCGTAATACGTTTTAGCAACAAACGAAACTGCACACTTAAAAAATGTTCATAAAAATAAAAATTTGTTAGTTTTTAGAATTATTTGATACCTCCTTCAGTCCACATCATGCAATCTACAAATCAGAGAAGTCTGTCTACTTTTACTACGCTACTTAGTTCAATATCTCTAAATAAATAACCAAACAAATTACTTGAATAGACAATAATATTAGTCGGTTAGTAGATAATCTACTAACCGACTAATATTATTGTCTATTCAAGTAATTTGTTTGGTTATTTATTTAGATCACTATTTATAAATAAATTATGTTATTTATTTAGAAAATCTATTATTCTCTTTATTAAACTGTACTTGTACGAAAGATCCTGAAGACTA
>KZ651407.1:139429-152135 GCA_001010745.2 Gerris buenoi
ACTACACTACACAGTCTGAATATTATTAAACATTTTAAAATTTAAAACAAATTGCATGAATTTACAATAACAAATAACAATTTAACATAAATATCACAGATATTAAGGACATGGTAGAAAAGTATACAAATTCATTATACAACTTCGGGTTCATATTAAAATAAGTAACCGATTTTTCACTGAGAACGTTTGTCAGTTTTGTGGCTTAAATAATATAAAGATATTGTATTTTTATTAATATCATTCTAAAATCCTGAATGTAATGCCATTGCGTTTATTATATAACTTATTATTTACTTATTACTAGTAAAATTATAATTAAATGTTCATTATTTATTGGACAAATTAATAAGAAATTTGTTATAAGATTAGTGGCGCTACCTGGGAGAGAAAACGTGAACTTCTAATGTACTATGTATAATTGTACAAAAAATAAAAAGTATATTATTGTTATAATTGTTAGATTATTGAGGAATTGATAATAACTTTATAAAATTTACATTGAAACTTATATAGTGCGTAAATGTTGGTGATGGCTTTCTTAAATTAAAATTGTCTTTACTAACTTTTAGTTTTCTGATTTGAATTTCAAATTGAGAATGAACGTGATTTTTTTTTATTATTTTCTTATATTATCCTACCTTTTTTTAATTGAGTTTATTTCTTCAGCACCTTATCTCCATGTCTAAACTATTTACATTTATGAAGATAGCCTAATCGAATTATAAAGCGCGACCCTTTGGCGTTAAGTTATATCCAATTAAAATTGAAACTAGTTTCGTCGGATTTACTTACCAGTCTTCCATGAGCCCATCTACTCATATAAATAAGTTATTTCTACCGAGACTTCGTTCGACAAATCTTATTTGCAAAAATAAGTTTTGCTTGCATTAATATTTAATTAGAGGATTAAACTGAATACCATCTATCTTAACCCATAGTTAAACTAACATTAGCTCGAAGTAAACAAAACGACATTTTATTCACTAATTAGCATTTTACCACCTCAATGGTCAAATGGAAAAGTGGTCAAAACCACTTTAGTAGGTTGTTTTATTAAATATGAACTTGCTTGTTAGTTTCTTCACTACAATTAAGCTAATGATGACGCCCTATTTATTTTTTTTATTTAATATGAGTTCTCATTAGTGAATACAACTTTTTGAGTGTCACATTGGAGTAAAATTATAATTAAATGTTCATTATTTATTGGCTGTCCCTCTAATAATACAAATAAATTTTATCGAAACAATATTATTAATTTTTTATTTAATCTTACCGTATTGAATGTGTAATCTTTCTTTCTTATTATTATTATTAAAATTAAAAAGAAAAATATTGATTAAAATATTGGATATTGTCCGATCTCCCAAAAAACATTTGTGTAAAGTTCAATATCCTATAATTTCCATCCAGAGAATATGTTCGATTAGATTTTTTTTCTTTTTCGTCAAGTCTTAAAGAGTAAATAGTAAAGATAGTGAGGATCCATAGGGCCCTCATGTGAGTTACTATAAGGGAACTGTGAACACTATAATTACGTCCTCGTTGTCAGAGGAAGTTGCTATGACTCCTATGTTATTACCCGAGACCTGATTGTCCATTGTTATATTTCATTCCATCACAGTTCCTTCTCTATATCCTTCAGATCATTTCTTTTTTTTTTAACAAAACTTTATTCCATCCTTTACTCTGTCTTAGTTCTTACGTTTCGACATTCTTTCGTTATTTATGATTTTTTTTCTCCAAACTTTTTTTTTTTTTGTGGCCACGAGTTTGGCTTCCGGTTTCTTATCAGCTTTTCGCACACACTTTCTTCTTCAGACAGTTACGCTTGTCCGGAAAAAGAAAACTTACTATCCTTACCAGAAAATAAACAATTTTCGGTCTCTNTATTATATAACTTATTATTTACTTATTACTAGTAAAATTATAATTAAATGTTCATTATTTATTGGACAAATTAATAAGAAATTTGTTATAAGATTAGTGGCGCTACCTGGGAGAGAAAACGTGAACTTCTAATGTACTATGTATAATTGTACAAAAAATAAAAAGTATATTATTGTTATAATTGTTAGATTATTGAGGAATTGATAATAACTTTATAAAATTTACATTGAAACTTATATAGTGCGTAAATGTTGGTGATGGCTTTCTTAAATTAAAATTGTCTTTACTAACTTTTAGTTTTCTGATTTGAATTTCAAATTGAGAATGAACGTGATTTTTTTTTATTATTTTCTTATATTATCCTACCTTTTTTTAATTGAGTTTATTTCTTCAGCACCTTATCTCCATGTCTAAACTATTTACATTTATGAAGATAGCCTAATCGAATTATAAAGCGCGACCCTTTGGCGTTAAGTTATATCCAATTAAAATTGAAACTAGTTTCGTCGGATTTACTTACCAGTCTTCCATGAGCCCATCTACTCATATAAATAAGTTATTTCTACCGAGACTTCGTTCGACAAATCTTATTTGCAAAAATAAGTTTTGCTTGCATTAATATTTAATTAGAGGATTAAACTGAATACCATCTATCTTAACCCATAGTTAAACTAACATTAGCTCGAAGTAAACAAAACGACATTTTATTCACTAATTAGCATTTTACCACCTCAGTGGTCAAATGGAAAAGTGGTCAAAACCACTTTAGTAGGTTGTTTTATTAAATATGAACTCGCTTGTTAGTTTCTTTACTACAATTGCTAATGATGACGCCCTATTTATTTTTTTTTATTTAATATGAGTTCTCATTAGTGAATACAACTTTTTGAGTGTCACATTGGACCACTTGGCTAGACCAAAATTTGATACTACCACGGCTATTTTTTCAAACATTATAAAGACCAATGGTAAGACCAAGGGTAAGAGGAGAAATTCTAGCGACAAACTTGTCACATACTTATTTCAATTCCGTTTAAGCCAACATCAGAAAGTATGTCCCTGTGACAGTCAATGACCTCCTTCTGTCTAGCGACTCCTGCGCTTAAGTATCAAGTAGACGTATTATAATTCCAGAGATGGGCGAAGTCGGTCATTTCGAACGGGGTCACAATCGACATAATCACTAACATCACAGTTTATTTATTTTTTTATTTATTTTTTTTTTTACATTCGTTTTTTTGTTCTTTCTATCTGGTCAAACAACTTATAACGCAAAACATGAAAAAAACTCTTAATGAAAAACGAGTAAGCGTGAACTAACAAAATAAGAAGACGAGACTGAACAAACTAATTTACTTAAAAAGTTTCAAATTCTTCTGTCATTGTCCCTTAACGTTATCTAATTAATCCCGTAAATGCGTTCCTCCTTCTTGAAGTCTTTAAAAAATCAGTAGTTTTTCTTTACGTATCTCTGTTTTAGCTCACCTTAAAAAATGGCAGTGGCAGTATTTATATTTTGTGTCATTAAACGTATTAATTTATTCTGTATTACGGCTTAAGAAAGAAAAAAAAATTAAAATAAGTTGAAAGGGAAAATAGAAAAAGGAGAAAATAAAAATAATGTGAAAATGAAAGTAAAAGAAAGGGGAGAGAAAAGCTTGTATCGGACGGGTAACATCTGTCGGGCCGACTTTATGCTTTTCGACTTGGCTTTTCAAATCTTTCACTCATTTCTACCAGCACCCTAAATCTCAAGTTCCAAGTCGAAACCGATTCATCACTATTCGTTATGGATGGATGAGGAGAGGGAGTGGGGGGCGAATTTCTCGAACTCAAGGAAAAGAACAGAACAAAAGTATAAACGGGTAAAACTGTGAAGGAAATCCAAGCTAACTAGACCGAATGAAAACCGATAACTCTGTTCTAAGATATTAAGCGAATCAAGTGATCTGAAATATTTGGTACATTTTTTTGTTGAGGGATTCAAAAAGTAAAGTGTAGATGAAGTGAGAAATGATGGTTTTGAGAAGATGAAAAACAAAAGAAAACTGCGAAGCGCGGTAGGGGAGGCCCCTACAGCTGGAGACTGGATTGCAGACCTCCTATAGCTTTCTAACTCTCTGTTACACTTTTCTGAGTTTTTAAGTAACATAACGCTTTTTGAGTTATGTTCCATAGCCTAAACATGAAATGTCAAAAATTACATTAGAAAATATGCACTAACGCTTCATAATTTAAATGAAAGATATAGCCTAAGTTTAAAAGACCGATTTCGATCGACCACATTAGTCGGTCGAAATGATCAGTTGGCTGATAAAAAGTTCTTTTCTTGTTTGGATAGACTTGATTTAGAAAGAGGTACATTTTATGTAAGACAATTAGCTATTTTTCTTCTCGCTAAAATCGGAAAATTGAGTAGTCTTTAATTAAAATATAATCAACAAACAAAGCAATTGAAAATAAACGGAAATTATTACTACATCTTTATTTACTAACTACAAAGGAGTTACAATACTTTTGCAACAATTATTTGCCAGTATAATGCAATACAAAGTATTGTTATTATTTCTTTTTAAAAATACAAAAGTTTATCTTAAATTGACGACGGTAAAAAAAAAAACCAACAACGTTTATCTGTCAAGTATTAATTAGTAATTTATAATTGATTAAAAATACTTTTGATAAATTATTTTTCGTTGTTAATTTGGTAAAGTATATTAAACGGATATACTTTTCCTAATTAATAAATTAAAAAGTAGAAACGTCACGATGAGTGTTGGCTAAGCAAAAATAAAACCTTGAAAAGAACTTTATTAATGACTTCAATTTAATAATAATGACACAAATTAAAATAGGCAATTAATCAATAAATACCTTATCAAACCACCATGAGATAAAATAAATTCGTTTTTACCTGAAACATAAAAAAAATCAAATTATATTAATTAACGGTGAATTAAATTAATAGATATAAACCTTTTATTTAATACAATCATGTAATTTATGCAATTCAGCTAACACAAAGAATGCTATAAAGGATATCCGATAAGAAGTCAGACGCAGAATTATCTCATTACATTAATCAAATGATACATTGATAGATAATACATTACTACATATTAAATTAGTCATACTAGCAAAACTTTACAATTTAAAATTATTCTTTATTATCCAAACGCTTAATTCATTTATTTCCTTAAATATATAAAAATAAATATAAAAGTTAATTGTAGCTGGCAAATACCTTATGAGTAGACCCATTTAATAAATGTGTCAATTTTAGCAACAATTATGATTTTTATCCAACAATTTCAAACAATCATCATCACCACTATTAATAGGTAAAATCTCCAATGTAATATATATAATCAAATAATAAAATATATATATACTAGCCGTTAGCCGTTATGCCCGTGGCAACGGGCAGAATAAATATGGTTAAAATAAAGTTATTATTAAAATACATATTTAAAGAGATATTTACTGTTTAAATGGCAAGTTTTATGCTGGGAGTTTCATTACAATGGCATGACGTAATGACGACTAGCGTTCTCGACTGACGCACAGGAGGTCGCGGGTTCAATCCCAGCTTATGGCACATCAATTTTTAACGTTATAAATCGTTTAGAGGTGATTTCGTCGCCGTCGCCCGTCGTTGGGACACTACTCGATTACATAAAAGATTTAGGGTATTCATAAAAATTGAAACTTTCTTTTCACTGTCCAATAGAAAAAATAAAATTTTAAACATAGGAGATAATTTCACACGGCCAAGATATATATATATNTTTATCAAAAGGCAATAAAATTGAAAAGTGCTTATTTTTATGAAATCACGGTAAGGTAATGTATGTTTATTCATATTTTTTATTACATAGAAAACCTATATAACTTAAATAAGAAAGAGATTTTTTCCAAGAAAAAAAATTTTAAAAAAAATATATATCTTTCCTTTTTCCAACTTTCCGGGTTCATGTTGGGAAAAAAGGACGGAGTTAATAATGTAGGTAGTTTCTGTTAGCGACAGGATTTTCACGACAAGTTTTATATAAAATGAAAATCAGGAAAATTATAAAAAAAGGGGGGGGGTTTGTTGGCACCTGAACATTTTAATTCAAACTTTGAACGCTTTTAACAACAACAAGAAAAAAGTACGTTGACTTAGCGTTTAACGTTTTTCGAAAAATAATTGAGTTTAGCCT
Organism: Gerris buenoi; assembly: GCA_001010745.2. Taxonomy (NCBI): domain Eukaryota; kingdom Metazoa; phylum Arthropoda; class Insecta; order Hemiptera; family Gerridae; genus Gerris; species Gerris buenoi. The sequence goes on from KZ651407.1 coordinate 145,525, forward strand.
TCCCCTCACCTCCCCCTTGTTTTAAAACTTAAAGTGTAAAAACGTCTACAAAAGGGAAATGGTTCATAAGGAGTGTGACAGACGTGGTGATTGACTTTCCATAGCGTCACTTTAACAGAGGGAAATGCCCTTCTGATTTTCCTTTGAGTGACATGCCATCACAGAAAACCCTTTATGATTTTCACGCGACGCGTGCACGCATAAAATCACTTTCTTCTATTTATAATTAACAATTTATTTTATTTTTGTCAAAGTATATATATAAAACATGATTTGGATTTATTAAAATTGAAAAAATAGAGTGTCAATTAGTGTGGCACATAGCTTCCTCGCATCCTATCATGTACTTTATTCTTATATTAACATTAACGTTATATTACTTTATTATAGTTTAAAAACTAATATAACAGTTTTTAGTGATCTTTAACACACCACAGGGGTTTCGCTGTTGGTTTTACTAAAAAATTATATTTGGAAAAAAATGTTTGTCTCATTGAATAGATGAAGTTTGATTTTTTTTTCCGATCTAAAATTCCAATTTTAAATTTGAAGTTTATGTTTACGCGAGGGTTGCGCGTGAACGCTTGAACGGATAACGTTGTCCTACGAACTCGTCCTGGGCATTGGTAAAATGAACATGTCTATCAAATTTCATCAAAATCGGTCGACATTTACTCAAGTTATCGTCGCACGTTTTATGATCGCGGACACACAGACGTCTGTCGGTGACAGACAGACAGACACGGAACCAAAAATGTTTCCTGATGTCTGAAACGGATTTCTGTCTTGGCATTTTTAAAATCAGACACATAAAACTTTTTCGGTCTCAAAAGTGAACTCAATGCTTCCGTTATCTTTGGTAAGCTCGGAAGCAATAATATAAAAGTAAAAAAATAATACAGAGACAAACGTGTGGCAATTATTGAGCGTCTCATAGTTTCCTATCGTTTTAAAATTGGACGTATGTAATATGATTTACCTTTTGATAATTTTATTTATATATAATAAATAAGTGTGTTGACAGTTAAGATGGAAATCTATAAATTGAAATAGAATTAAATAATTAATATAAAAAATTCCATTTTTGAAAACTGGTCTTATGTACAATTTTTTTTTTTTTTTTTTGTATTCTTCACCTTAGTTGTTTCTACGTGCAAAATTTGGGGAACTTGAATGACTGGGAAGTGGTTCAAAATTGGGGTAATAGGTGTGCGATGAAACTTAAAAAGCAAAGAAAGATGACGCCATTTTGTTTTTTTATTATTGTTATTTTGGTTTCTATATTCTTCACCTTAGTTGTTTCAATGTGCAAAATTTGGGGAAGATTGAATGACGGGAAGAGGTTCAAAATTGGGGTAATAGGTGTGCGATGAAACTTAAAAAGCAAAGTAATATAAGACCAGTAATAAAAATGATAAAGTTGTGTTTATAAAAATAATATGATCCCACTGGGGTTTGAAAGGTTAGTTATTTGAGCCTGTTTCGATTTTTTCAGGGGGTCATATTTATTTCTATTCATTAGAACAGAAGAATGAAATTAATTTGTGACTCACTGCGATCTACTTTTAACAAACAAACGAAATTCCATTAAAGATCGGACGGAACCTTTTAAAATTATACATACAGGTGTTATAAAAAAAAGATCGTTTTTAAAAACGATCACAACGCATCGGTTACCCTCGAAAAGGTTGATAGAGGAAATAAAGAAAGTACACTGTACTCCTAAATGAACCACAACAGTAAAAGACTTATAAAGATGTCATACATCCCTATATAATTGTATAATTACAACAGGACATATACAAAACAATTAAAAATCATTATTGATTTTATACTGTTAATGTTATAATTTAGAGCATTAATATTTATCTGACTGATATCGAATTCGGAAAATTATGATTGGCTTAATTATACCAATGAAATTAATAACGTTTCCTTTATATTTGATTAATCTGTCAAATCAAATTTGAATACAATTAGAAGCAAAAGTTTGCGTGAACTAACCAGAACTATCAAACAAACAAAAATACCTTGTTCGCTATTTAAATAACTATATATATTTGGATAGAGATATTTAAGTGGAATAACATCAATGTATCGATCCAGTCAGAGTGAAAATAAATTTAAACGTCTTATATTTTCTGTAACTAAGAATTCAAAATTAAATCATAAATACAAATTATTACTTCGAATTTGCGAGAAGCAAATAGTAGATAGAAACATAACTTAAACGTAAAAACAGTTATTTTTACAAGTCGAATAATAAATGCAGTTTCGTAGGGAAGTTCAGAAAATGTAGAAAAAGGGAAAATTTGACGTCAATAGTTTATATTTACAACCCTTTTTTTTGTTGCTACTTCCCTCCTGTATTTCTTTGACCTCTACAGGCTATTAACATCCAAAATGTAAAGAATGTTCCTCTGAAAATTACCCTTTGAACCAGGGGGCATGAAGAGAAGGGGGGAAATTTCAGCCCGTACTACTCTGTGTTTAGTTTTTCCCTTCAATCAAAAATAAACCCTTTTATGCCCTTAGATTTGAAAACCTTTCCTCTCTGTAAATCGAGATATAGAGGGAATTATTAAAACATCATTACGACTGCCAAACACGAAATGGTTTTTCTACAATTGCAACATTGTAGAAATTGGAAAGCAAATACTCAAAAATTACAAAAAAAAAAAAAAAAAACCCTCTCCAGAAAATGAAATTATATTTTAAAAACATTAACTGCTCTCTCAATCGTTAAATGTTACGTATTTTGAAAACTTAAGTAAATGGAAATGCTACAAACCATTTAAGTCTAAAACAAAACGATTGCCTCATCTTTGCAGAGTTTTAACTATGATATTATGTTTGATATTAAGTTATTTTTGATATTATTTTAACATGTATGAAAAATTCCATCGAAGTTTTCGGCCAGTAATTTAGGCTCCACTCGTTTGCACAAACGACGAATAGCCGTTTATAAAAAAAACCAAAAAAAAACACTTTTTTGGAGCCAGGAGACCTAAAAGCGTATAAATAAAAATAATCTCTATATATATGCTACTTATATGAAAAAAGTAAAAATATCTAGCTTAGCACGCTTTTTAATCTAATAATTATGAAGAGAAAAACTAACATTGGAGTTAATATAAGGCCCCGTTGAACACCCGAAAGTAAAAGGAAGCAGACTTTTTAACATAACATTTGCTAATAAATAGATAAATATTCTTTTTGATACGGAAACTTAGTAATTTAGTTATAAATTACAACGTACCTAGTTTAAAACGGATCCTTTCATAAGGAAAAAAACAAACTTATACTTCGATAATGTTTACTTTAATAAATGTATTCATAAAGTCTGGGATAGAAAGAAGCGTGCCTAGCTTTGATTTAGTCAAACAAAAAGAAAAAAACTTTAAAAACAAAACATTATTTGCACAGTTAACTTTGAAACAGTGTAGACATTGATTTTCTTTTTCTTTTGATTTATTCCATCCTTAAATTACACAGATTTATTTATACTATTGTATACTTAGTTAAATAAACTTGATTTTTGTGGGTATTTTCTCCCCCATTTAATAATTTTTTCATTCTTCAAAAGGAAAATATACTAATTATTTAGGGAAATAAATGCTAGGCATATATACTTAACAACAAAATGGAGATATTAAACAAATATATATATAATGCAGCAATAAGAAATAAAAAATCGAATTGATTAATTATCTGNAATATTTCATACATATTTTCACTTTTCTTCTACATATGTAGTTTACTAAATCCTGCTCCTCGGCTCCCCTAATATTACTGTTTTAATGTAATGATTTGAAATTCAAACCAAGTATATTATATTATTAAGGCCCCCATACACAATCAAACATTTTGTGCAAAATGTTTGCGCAAACCTGATGTCGGGGAAATTTAGTTACAATTTTTTAAGATGTATCCTACTAGTGCCTACTAGGTCCTAATAGTTTAGGCATGAAAAATTATATATAAACAAATATAATTATTCCCAATTTATACGTAATTAAATAATTATTAAAAATTATATTTGTAGATGAATAATGCACATAAATTATCTCATTAGTAAATATCTCCAAGATACAATAAAATCATTTTTATTTTATAAAGTACATATTTAACTATTTATAGGTTGCTGCGCGGAAGATGAGTAGGTAATAAAAAAATAATCTATTTCTTTTATTCTCAAAGAATTATTCTTTCTACATCTTTGTAACTTCTCCTCGAACATATAACATTCGGATATTTGGAAAAAATATATTTTAGAAACAACATATTGAAATATTAAAACTCGTAACGTTTTGCATTCGTAATCGAATTTCACTTTAGTACCCCCCTCCCTCAGCCATACTGCTTCGAAAGAAAATAAAACTTTATATTATAATTTACAAAAAAAAAAAAAAAAAAATAATAATAATAAAAAAATACGACGTACTCGTGTATTATTATTTATTTATATTAAAATGTTTTGTGTAAGAAAGGTTGGAACAAAATTTTCTTAGAAGACGCTTTTTAAAAATTAATATATAAAGTTGAATATCAACTATAATCATGTTATCTCATAGTTTCTTCGAACATAAAAAATAGTAATAAAATTTTACTTTTTAAATAATTTAAAAATGTTATTAAAACTTGATAAGAAAGTATAGATAAGGGGGTAAAAAAAGTTGCATAATTCCTTTGTCTAAGAAAAACAAAAATATACATAAATAACTAACGTAATTTTTTTTTTAAGAAGAAGTTTTGAATTAAGTTAGTCTGAAGTGGGGTGAATAAGTTTGATAAGTGGTCAGACGTTAAGATTAATTATTGAGGGGGAAGTAAGAGAAAAGCGTTTCGTAACTCAGCGAAAACCTGAAAAGCTATTTCGGGTTGAAGTTTTCCAGCTCGCTCAACTCGAACTGAAATTGTCAACAGGTACTGAATATTTCAGCATGCCATTTTCCATGGGAAAACTACCAGGTGAGTCGAGGCTAAGAAAAACTTTTAAACAGAACTCAAAGAAAAATGGGGGAAAAAACTGGAAGTAAATTAATGGTATGGCTTAAGGAAGAATAATCCACTAAAGTTATAACACAACCTTACAACTAATAAGAAAGAAATAGAAAAACTCGTACATGAATATCTAGTTACTATCTTTTATATAATCGAGTAGTGTCCCGATGTCGACGACTCACCTCTAAATGATTTATAACGTTAAAAATTGACGAGCCATAAGCTGGGACTGAACCAGTGACCTTCAGAATGTGGGCCGACGACTCTAACATTGCGCCAATCCAATGTAATGAATATCAGAGCATAAAACTTACTATTTAAACAGTAAATATCTATTTTAATTATAACTAATTATCTCTCAGCTCTTTTTCTCAACCATATTTATTATTCTGACCGTTACCGCGGGCATAACGGCTAGTTTTATATAATGTATTTCTTTTTAAATAACTACTTATAGCCTTTATTCAAGGATTAATTATTTCTGTGATGTAGAGGATTTAGTGCAATAATGTGAGTTGACTTATCATTAAAGTGAGAAAGTTAGATTTTAATGATAATCTACGCTTAGACATACAAATGGATAATATTATTATTACGATAAATCTCCTCGTTGTCAGGTATCCTAATATCATGTGTAAACGCTCTAATTATGTATGTAGAATTCATTATATATCTAAATTTTAACGTCAAGACTTTTTTTTTCACATATCAATAAATGTAATTCGCTTTTTAAATAGCTACCTAGTTATTTAAATCGTTACAAATAAAAATAAAAGTATTATTAGTAAAAAAAAAATGATTATTTAGTAATTAAATCGTATTTATACACTAAATGCTTCGCTACGGAGTGTATAATTATTACTTTTATTTTTTAATGGCTTTATAAACTACCGTCAAGTAAGATTCAAATGATTTTACTACAAGAAAATATCCCGATATCATAGTTTCCTAAACTCCTCCTTATTTCCATCCCCCCTACCCTTGGATAACATCATTTAAAAAAAAACCCTCCAAGTGGGCCGCCATATTGAATTAAAATAGCCGATTGTAAAGCCCATCTATAAAAGTTGTTTATGTCATAAAAGGAAGCTAACGTCCAAATTTCAAGTTAATAGTGCAATTGGTTGCGGAGATATCAAGTCATTCGGAATTTAAAAAGCGGCTATATTGAATCAAGATGGCGGACCGTAAAAATAATTCTTATCGATCACTTGAGTGGTTAGAAGAACCGCAACCTACAAAATTTTATGCTCATAGGCATAGGTCCACTAGTTTCAGAGGTATCGCGATGAGTCTATCAGTCTGTAGTGTGTATGGATTTAACATCTGTAAATATTTCATACATATTTTCACTTTTCTTCTACATATGTAGTTTACTAAATCCTGCTCCTCGGCTCCCCTAATATTACTGTTTTAATGTAATGATTTGACATTCAAACCAAGTATATTATATTATTAAGGCCCCCATACACAATCAAACATTTTGTGCAAAATGTTTGCGCAAACCTGATGTCGGGGAAATTTAGTTAAAAATCATGTTTGCGCAAACATCAAGCAGCCCCATACATGGTCAAAATGTTTGCACAAACATGATGTTTGCGCAAAAT
>KZ651407.1:154470-165702 GCA_001010745.2 Gerris buenoi
ACGTAGTATATAAAAAGTTCTTTTTATCTTGCAATTTTCTGTAATAACCCAAATACAGGAAAAATAGAGAGAAGCCAAAAAATCACACCTCAAAAACAAGGGGTTAAAGTTTAAGGGTTTATCTTTTTTAAGGTAATTACGTCATGTGGTGTGTTAAATGGAAGAAGATGACACCATTAGTACAAACTTTATAGAGCCCTTGAAAATTGCATTTAAGTGTCACCCCTTATTAAAAAAAACTTAAAAACCTTTAAACAATCAGTTATATTATAATATTCTTTACCGTTTAAAAATGCATTTCAATGCATAGGTTTCACGTCTATGTAATAAACCGTTAAAAAAATATAGAAAAAACAAACCAAGTTTTAAATGGCCGCCATCTTAAAATAGTTGGGTGGATTATTTTGGTTAACGAACTCGTCTGATTTTTTAATTACAAACTCTTTTTGTGTATTGAAAGTACATTGTACTTTACAACTTAATTTAATACTTAATAATTACCTTCTTACTTTATTACTACTTATAACCAAATACGATAAGATCAAATAAAGAAAAATCAATAACAGGATTTTTATTTCTACATTATCAACTTTAATACTTAGCATACTTATTAACGCATTTTTTTCTTTCCCAACAAATTGTTAGATGTAATGTTATTGGGCCCATTTTTTAAATTGAGGATTATTGGCATTTTCTTTTATTTCCTTTAAAGAATATAAAGCCCCCCCCCCCTTCCAAAAAAAAAGAAGAAATTTAAAAGACAATTCTGCTCATATGGTGAAGAAATAAATTATATGTCCTCAGATTATTCATAGCCGTTAGAGGCACAATGTGGAGAAAAAATAATCATTAAAAACTTATGAGAATTTCTATAAAACTTTAAAAGAAAATTCTAAAAAAGCTATATAAGAACAGCCGAAACTTTTAAGTGGTTATAAATACAATCATACTGTGCCTTTTACTATATACTATAATATACTGAGGACTGTTTTGGTTATTAAACTAAAGCCTTATAGTGATAAGCCGCTATCACACATTGGAGAAAAAATACAGTCTAGGATCTTTAAATGGTGTTTAAGTGTATAAGATTTTTCTAGTCGATTACAGAAACGAGTTCTAAAAGTGTGCGGGCTGACTTTAACTTTGATGTTGTAAAATAGATTCAGAACTAACGAGAAGTATTATCATTATTAAAGATATTGAGGGAGTTATGAAGGAATTCATTTATTGTTGAGTTCAAAATATTTCATAATGTAAAATGATCATGTGATAGCTAGATCTCCAGACAGTCCATCCTGAAGGAATGGTTAATAGTTAATATGATAAGAAACCATTAGGAGCTAAACGATAAAAAAACAAAATTAATTTAACTGATCTTAAAAATGTAATATAGATTCGGAAAAAGCACTAACAGTCGTGGTAATTAACCGTCATAAATGGTAAAATGGAATAACAAACTTCATATGGGAATGATGGATTGAACTCGCGGCTTGGACGATGGGACTTAATGGTTGGCTCCTTATCCAAAGATGAAAGGATGAACCCTGCCGAAGCAAGCTAACAACCTTAACTTACCTGACAGTCAAAATTGAAAAATGGACAGGTAGCAGGTAGAGGTCTAGAACTATGAACTAATCACTGTCAAGACAACGGGTATAACTTTCCCAACTATGAGATGAGATTAAAACAAAGCATCGAGTCTCTTGAGTTAGGTGTTACGACCTTAAGCATTCACAATGTTTTAACAATCTCCGACGAACCAACTATCTAAAGGCTAGAAACTCTAGAATCATACTAAAATAATCTGTCAGATACTACTCGTTACTAAACTTTCTTATATACGAGTAAGAGTACATAATTACTTCATCCGGCGTTTTCCCATTAGTTAATTGGTACGGGTTCTCGCAGTTTCATTGAAGCGAGCGTAAGCGAGCTTCTTACATTCAACGAAATAAGCATCTTGTCTGTCTGTGTGTAACGTTCATGTATCCGACGATAACTTGAGTAAAAGTTGAAATTTGGTATACATGTTCCTCTTAATAATACTCAGGCTAAGTTCGTTGGACAGCGTGATCCGTCCAATAGTTCGCGTAACTGTGAGCTTCAAATTTAAAATTGGAATTTCAGGAAAGGAAAAAAATTCTATCATCACCTTGTAAGGGTTTCAAATACCCCTAACTATTTCTCTGGGAGAACAGGGTGAGAATAAAAATACAGACAACGCCAGCTTTAGACTTCTCAAAAAGGTAACAAATATATTTAAATAAGAGGTAAAAAAATGAACATGCAGTAAGTAGGGCCAACGGGCCAAATTAGAAGTTAAGCCAAAAGGACTGGGCCTGAAGGACCTGTCCTCAAAATAAATTTAAAACACTGAAAGAGTGTAGTGAGACCTGATAATAGACAGAGGTAATTGACAGAAATAAAGGACAGACTAAATAGACAGAACCCTACTTGTAAAACCAAAACACCAACCTGTGTCCTCCTCTGAGACTCGATCCAAAGTGATCCGTCCAAAGAAATCTAGCCCCACTCTCTCTCCGGGCAACCAGTCCCCACTCTTGGAAACAGATTGCTAAGTGCACGTTCAGCACAATTGTGCTGAAACTCTCAAGTTAGCAAAGTGCTGATTAGCTGATCCCACGGTCCCAGCTACCAACACAATGCCAAGAGAACACATAGACACACTACCACAAACACACTTCAGACAGTCTACATCCTGTTTATTGAAACAGTGGAAAAACAAGTAAATGACCTATGCATAAGGCATGTGTCAATAAAAATAAGTTAAATTACCATGCTTCCCAAAACCAAGCCGAGGAGCGTCTTACAACCTATTCGATGAGACGAACTAAATACCTTATTTTTAGTAAAACCAACAACGACGCCACTATGAATTAATAAAGATCGTTAAAACTATTAAAGCGGGCCAAAACGTTTAAAATAGAGAAAATAACCTTTTAACCGATATCTTACGTTCTAACGCAACGATTTTAATAAAACTTCATATGCAGCGTCTAAAGTACAATTTACACAGACATGTAAAATTTCAACTTGATAAAAGCAGTAGTTTTTGATTCACGTAGTGAAATGATACATTTTAAAATAACTGAAAAGGAGATGTGTGGTTAGAGGAATAGTAAGAATGTGGGGTGGTTCCCTTATTACTAGCCGCTGTACTACTACTATACACATTATCTATCAACTCACCATGATTCATGATTATCTATTTTTTCAATATTCAATACATATTTATTACTATACGCTCGATTCAATGATAGAGCCACGCGATGCCTAGTTTAATTATTAATGAATTTAACCAACATTTTACAGTATTACAAGCGGGTAATCGAACCCAGCCCCTCAATGTTTGCAATCAACGCAATTTTCTCTGAAACTCGATATACCCAGGTTAAACTAATTATATTAAACTAATTATATTCATAAATGACTATGATTGAATGGCTCTAGGCGTCTACACGGAAGACAGACTACGGATAGACAATTTGTTTTTTTGGGTGAGTAGGGGAAATTTGGTGACCTTAAACAGTGCAAAACCATAATTTTGAGCATTCACAATTATTTCTCCATGTATACTATACTCTCTCTCTCACTCTATCTATCTCTCTCTCACTCTATCTATCTCTCTATCTTTGTCTAATGGACAGGTAGCAGGTAGAGGTCTAGAACTATGAACTAATCACTGTCAAGACAACGGGTATAACTTTCCCAACTATGAGATGAGATTAAAACAAAGCATCGAGTCTCTTGAGTTAGGTGTTACGACCTTAAGCATTCACAATGTTTTAACAATCTCCGACGAACCAACTATCTAAAGGCTAGAAACTCTAGAATCATACTAAAATAATCTGTCAGATACTACTCGTTACTAAACTTTCTTATATACGAGTAAGAGTACATAATTACTTCATCCGGCGTTTTCCCATTAGTTAATTGGTACGGGTTCTCGCAGTTTCATAGAAGCGAGCGTAAGCGACCTTCTTACATTCAACGCAATAAGCATCTTGTCTGTCTGTGTGTAACGTTCATGTGTCCGACGATAACTTGAGTAAAAGTTGACCGATTAAGTTGAAATTTGGTATACATGTTCCTTTTACTAATACTCAGGCTAAGTTCGTAGGACAGCGTGATCCGTCCAAGAGTTCGCGCGCAATGCTCGCGTAAACGTGAGCTTGAAATTTAAAATTGGAATTTCAGGACGGNTCTCTCTCTCTCTCTCTCTCTCTCTCTCTCTCTCTCTCTCTCTCTCTCTCTCTCTCTCTCTCTCTCTCTCTCTCTCTCTCTCTCTCTCTCTCTCTCTCTCTCTCTCTCTCTCTCTCTCTCTCTCTCTCTCTCTCTCTCTCTCTCTCTCTCTCTCTCTCTCTCTCTCTCTCTCTCTCTCTCTCTCTCTCTCTCTCTCTCTCTCTCTCTCTCTCTCTCTCTCTCTCTCTCTCTCTCTCTCTCTCTCTCTCTCTCTCTCTCTCTCTCTCTCTCTCTCTCTCTCTCTCTCTCTCTCTCTCTCTCTCTCTCTCTCTCTCTCTCTCTCTCTCTCTCTCTCTCTCTCCCTCTCCCTCCCTCTCTCTCCCTCTCTCTCTCTGTCTCTCTCTATCTATCTCTCTCTCTCTCTCTCTCTCTTTCTCCCTCTCTCTCTCTCTATCTATCTCTCTCTCTCTCTCTCTCTCTCCCTCTCTCTCTCTCTCCCTCCCTCTCTATCTCTCTCCCTCTCCCCCTCTATCTCTCTATCTATCTATCTATCTCTCTCCCTCTCTCTCTCTATCTATCTATCTCACTCCCTCTCTCTCTCTCACACACACTCACTACGTACATAAAAGAGTAAAGAGAAAAGAACCAGTAGATAATTGGGCTCTTTACAATAGAGGCCATTAATGTCCAAGTAAGAAGAAAAAAATAGACGGGTGATTCCGAGTAGAACCATATAGCGATGACAAAACCCTCAGGGGATCAGTATGGTCAGTATGGTCAGTATGGTCTGGATCAATGTCCGCAACCACGACCCAAATGCTGAGTTTTCAACGCAGCAAAAGGACACAATGCTCCAGCCAATAACATTCCCAAGAGTGCAATTCCACAGTGTTACTTCTTTTACCACTTAAAAAAAAAGGCCGATTTTGCGGAAATTCTCGCACACGAAAAGGTAAGTAACAATTTATTTAAGGTTCTTTGAATGAACTAAATAATTAAAAAAAAAAAAAGACAACTAGAAAATCCAAGTAGAAGGCATGTGTTAAACTTTAGTAGATTCAGCTGAGCATTTGTTGAGAATTAAGTTTTTTGTTCTAATAAAATTATTATTATTGTAGGCTTGAAAATAGCAGGTAATGCCGAAACGTTGACACTATTTAAAAATATGAGTACGATTTTTTTATTACCCTAAAAGTATCCGCAATTTAAACAAAATAGAAAAATAAAGGGTACAATTTAAATTGATTACCATATTTTAACTTTATTGCAAGTTCAATTGCATTATCTATGAAAAGTTTTACAATAATCGTATATATTTAAACATTGCACGTATTTAAAGTAATATCCATTGTTAACTAAGATCATTACAGTAAAACTAGATATTATTAGGAGCTATACTATTAAATCTCGAGCTACAAGTCTTCATTATGTTAAATTAGATATGATAGTATGATTTCTAAATCAAAACTAAGTCTTCAAGTGATAGCAATTAAAATCATTTTCAATTTATAGCGGAATTTACAGTTTACAATATATTTTCAGTAATTAAATTTTCGAGCGATTTATTATAGAAATGAATATATAGTACATATATATTCATTATTGTATACATATATATACATATATATTCATTATTGTATACATATATGTAACAATTAAATTTAGAGGTTTGTTATTTTTACAAGTTGTAATTTGTTTATTTAAATTGTTTTGTAAAAAGATTTGGCAAGTCTGAGTTGAAAAGGGAAATTAGTGGGCTACGGTCATTTTATTTATGGAGTATATTNTCTATCTATCTATCTCTCTCCCTCTCTCTCTCTATCTATCTATCTCACTCCCTCTCTCTCTCTCACACACACTCACTACGTACATAAAAGAGTAAAGAGAAAAGAACCAGTAGATAATTGGGCTCTTTACAATAGAGGCCATTAATGTCCAAGTAAGAAGAAAAAAATAGACGGGTGATTCCGAGTAGAACCATATAGCGATGACAAAACCCTCAGGGGATCAGTATGGTCAGTATGGTCAGTATGGTCTGGATCAATGTCCGCAACCACGACCCAAATGCTGAGTTTTCAACGCAGCAAAAGGACACGATGCTCCAGCCAATAACATTCCCAACACAATGATTTAACAATCTCCGACGAACCAACTATCTAAAGGCTAGAAACTCTAGAATCATACTAAAATAATCTGTCAGATACTACTCGTTACTAAACTTTCTTATATACGAGTAAGAGTACATAATTACTTCATCCGGCGTTTTCCCATTAGTTAATTGGTACGGGTTCTCGCAGTTTCATAGAAGCGAGCGTAAGCGACCTTCTTACATTCAACGCAATAAGCATCTTGTCTGTCTGTGTGTAACGTTCATGTGTCCGACGATAACTTGAGTAAAAGTTGACCGATTAAGTTGAAATTTGGTATACATGTTCCTTTTACTAATACTCAGGCTAAGTTCGTAGGACAGCGTGATCCGTCCAATAGTTCACGCGCAATGCTCGCGTAACTGTGAGCTTCAAATTTAAAATTGGAATTTCAGGACAGGAAAAAATTCTATCATAACCTATTCGATGAGACGAACATTTTTTTCTTTTAACATTTTTTAGTAAAACCAACAACGACACCGCTATGAATTAATAAAGATCGCAAAAACTATTAAAGCGGACCTAAACGTTTAAAATAGANTGTGGTGGATTTAGGGTATCTTAGCTCTGCAGCTCCTGTGTCTACAGCTACAACTCCATCTACGTCTATCCGACTTAAGTGGGTTAGTCACATCATTATCCACTCCAACCATTAACTGAAGTGGAAGTGCACCGTTGGCGGCGACTTCCCTGGCGACCAATTTCGTGAGGCTCTTTGACAACCCGACGACGTCCCCCTCTACCGGACGGTCAAATTCAGGGCCCGACCGACCTGGACTACCTTCCCTCTCTCCTATCCAGTATCGTTCTTTTAATCATTTTTTTATTATTTTGTATATTTATTCATTTAACTGTGGGGGCCCAGGTAACACTAAATTAAGTGTTATATTATTAATTAATCAGATTTCGAGTGGAAGACCACTCTTAGGAGTTGTCTGTGATGGGGCCCCAAGGTATACCACTGCAGTAATAATTTCTTAGGTAGGGTTTATTTATTTTTCTTTTATGTATAATTATTTTTTTTTGTATTCAAGTAATAGTATCATTACCCCAGGGCCAGCACTTTGTGCTATCAAAGAATCAATTACATTACAGATATTACTTTACCACAGAAACTTGTCTCCAAATTTGTACAATCCTTAGATACATCCCCTCCCCTTTACTGGCTTCCTCATTCACCAGTTCTCCCCTTCCCTTACCTGTATTCCTATTCCTTCCTCTCAGGAATTCGTCCTCAGCATTGTCTTTCTTTTCCCTACTCTACCCTTGTTTATTGAATGAGGTGGCGCTCTATTTTACTTTATTAAATTTGGTCAAAAATGAATATTTTGCGTTGTAAACCCCCCCTTCTTGCCGTCTGAGCTGGGCATAACACATCCACTAATAGCCAACCATCAAAAGTAGGCTACATATACAATAATATATAGCTTATAAAGGGAGAATCAAAATGTTATAGGTAAGATTGGCTCGAAGGTGTTTCTCTATTTAGAGGGTTTCCTATTGGCTTCCCCAAAACCCAGACCGAAGTTCTAAACGCGAAATTATGGGGGGGGGGATGGTTTGACTAACTAATCAACTAATAAACTAAGCGAAGTTGAAGGGGGTTTATTGCAAACAAATTAACGTTTAACTCGGATGAGAGGGGTCTCTGTAAACCCCACGGAAATTGCCATTCCGACAAGTTATTGATTTGATGACCTCAAGGAAATAGCAAGTTTCGGCACTCTAATTATTTCCGCACTGCGGCAAGGTTTTTCAAGGCTTGAAACCTCACTCTACCTTTTTGGAAGGGAAATAGTAGGATATGCACAACACGTCTCCCCCCTACCCCCTACAAAAACCCTCCCCCCTTACTATTGTGAAAATGCCGGAAACAAAAACCACAGAAATATTAAAACCGGAAAAGCAAGGTCGGATTCCTTAATACCATAAAAGGATTTAATGTACGAAAAGTAATTTACCCGAAAAAAAAAAAACGCAACGAATAATGCATTCTAATCCGAGTATGAAAATAAGCAATTTTCCCAACTTTATTATATTATTCATGAAAGTCGAGTCACAGTTATTTATTGAACGTAAGTTAAAACCCGCAACAAATTACTTCCCTCACACTGGATTAATTTTCTTCGAATTATAATGGCTAAAGGGAACATCAAATATAGTAGAATGTGTTTCAAACAAAATAAAATAACGACATTAATAAACTTAAATTAAATTAAAAGTTTCGAATAGCTTTTAAGGTATAAATGTGTTATCATCCTCTGTTAATAAGTCGAAATAAACTGCCACTTTAAATTAAATTTAAAATTGATGGTTAGTGGTAGTACCCTTCTTTATTTATGATGTGTGAATAAGTGGATCCTCTTAAGGGTAAATTCAAATAAAAACAGTTACTTAAGGTGGCTACGTTTCAACCTGTCCGGTCATTATCAAGCCTGAAAAAAGATCATTTATTTACATATTATAATATTGCACTGGTAAAAGAGGAAATACAATGTAGAGGAAAAACAATGTATGATTTGACTTTTAGAAAAAATTATACCTTTACATTAATGGAGATAACTCCTTGGGTTGTCATATTTATTTAAAATACATTAGCAAGGACTTATTGTTCTCTTGTCTACTTTTCTATAAAACGTCATCTTTACCCTTCATCTCTATTCTAGAAAAAAACAGGAACTATTAAAACCGGGCATTCTTTAATGTTATATTCGTTCATAAAATTCATTTGGATAAAACATAATGTTTAATATGACAGTTGGAAAAGTTTACCTTCTCGAAAAACTAAATAAATTGTAATGGTAACTCTTAACATAATTAGAAACATGCATAAAACATTCAGTATCACAGATAATAACAATTAATAATTATAACAAGAGCAAAATAAAATAACATGAAAAAACGATTTTTTTAAAAAAAAAAAAAACATGGTAACAGTTTTTATCACAGAGTTCTCTTATTTGTAAAGGTTTCTCATTTCTCCATTAATGTAAAGGTATAATTTTTTCTAAAAGTCAAATCATACATTGTTTTTCCTCTACATTGTATTTCCTCTTTTACCAGTGCAATATTATAATATGTAAATAAATGATCGTTTTTCAGGCTTGATAATGATCGTTTATCAGTTTGATGCAAGTCATTTCATTACATATTTAAATTAAGTTTATATAAATTATTTTGTCGTATTATTTAGTCCTCTTTTACCAGTGCAATATTATAATATTAAATAAATGATCGTTTTTCAGTCTTGATAATGACCGGACAGGTTGAAACGTAGCCACTTTAAGTAACTGTTTTTATTTGAATTTACCCTTAAGAGGATCCACTTATTCACACATCTTAAATTTAAAATTTGATCTATTGAATATGTATAATGAAAGGAAATAAATTTTAATATAATTCAAAGAGGATATCCAATGGCATGACAATCATTTGACATTAAAAACCTAAGAAATGTTTTTTTTTTTTTGGATTTAATTAGCAAACAACTCGGATCAAACGATCGAGGTTTGGAATAGAAAAACAACAAAACGATTGACTTAGCAACTAAGAGTTATTTAAAGAAAAAAAAAAAAACTGTAGAGATTAGGACCGATACCAATTAATATCGGTGTGAAAATTGTTCAATAAGTTTGTAAAATATAAGATGTAATAAAACGTTTAGTTATTGAGGATTAATTTGAAATATTTCTTCTGTTAGATTAGATATTATATTTGATGTTACTGCGTAATAATAGTCACATTGCAGGAGAAGATTTTTATTTTAACCAAATCTCATTAAGTTATGTCTATTTTAAGTCTTTTTGACAGTTTTATATTGTCTTTAAATCGTTTTGTTTATTTATTTATTTTATTTTTTTATTTTCCCTGCATAATTTGAATTATTTTATATAAAATTTGCAACCATCTAACCAATTTCTACCCAATGGATCTATTACATATGATTTAGAAGGCTAAAATAAGGGAATGAAAGTAAATAAATAATAATAAAAACATCAATTAAACGAAAGGACTACTTTCTGAATAACCGAGTTAATAGGTTACTACTGAATAAATTCCTAACAATGTATAAAGATATATTTCATAAAATTAATTATACATTCGCTCGAGATCTTAAATTAATTACTACCCCTAAGAGAGGAAGTTTGCATTTCTATTCAAAGTAGGAAAATAATTAATGAATATGATTGCAGGGATTCAGTAACTCGGGGAGGATTTTCCTAATAATAAATAACCGAAATGTATTTACTTCGACGCAAGGATTATAAGCTTTTATAAGATTTATTTTACTGGAAGTTGAATTGCAGCTAGTTAAGAAGTTGTTAGAGGGGTTGAAATGCATAAAAGAATTATTAGTGTAGACGAAAATAAAGATAAACATTAAGTTTTCAGCAAAAAAAAAAAGGAAATAAACGAATAACAAAAGAGGAGTTGAAGAAGTTCCCTGGGGAACACCGAGAACACCATGAGGCCTCGGAGAACCAAGCAAGTGAGAATCATCAGTTTAACCAGTAATCAAGTTTTAGAAGTGTTTATGATGTTTATTAGATAGAAGAAGGGATAAGTTAGCTGCGAGGGTTGATGCCGAACCCTTGAAGGTCACGCTAACTGCAGCGAGGGTGCGGATCTAGACAGATATACAAGATCTACGGCCTCGCTTTCCCTCTAACGAAAAGATCTCCCCTGCAAAAATGCACCCCCAACTTGTGAATTCGGAGGGTTGAAGAAACCCCTCGGACTCCAAGCATAAATAGCCGACATAACTATACAGGCAACTTTTCTTGCTTTAATACTGTAGGATTGAAATGAGTCAATGGCATCAACAGACATGAATCTCTAGACAAATTGGTGTCTTAGCAACTTCTAAATGAACCATATATAT
>KZ651407.1:271617-283345 GCA_001010745.2 Gerris buenoi
AAAAAAAAAAAAAAAAAAAAAAAAAAAAAAAAAAAAAAAAAAAAAAAAAAAAAAAAAAAAAAAAAAAAATTGTACATAAGACCAGTTTTCAAAAATTGAATTTTTTATATTAATTATTATTATTAATATTTTTTAAATGGATAATCTTAGCCCGAAGGAAAATAAGATAGTTATAGCTCTAGTAGGTTCGGATTTCGATAAAAGGAAGCAGGATTAACTTCTTTATCAGGATTGTCTCTCATTTCCTCTTTAAGAATAATATAAGAGTCAATACGGTTAAAATACTGCTAATAATTAGAAGTTTAGTATTAAGAATTGTATATTGTTATAAAATAACATAATACGTTAATATAAAACATCCTATAAGAAAAACGTTAAGCATCTTCATATTGAAAGAATTATTTCTTAAAATTGCACGATAAAAAGAACTTTTTGTATACTGTGTTTTTAAATTTTCCAATCATAAATTTAACACGTGTCAAAATAAAGATTTTAAATATGTGATATGGCAAAACAAATAAAATAAATTGCGGATTTTTCCGAACTAACTTTCCATACAGCAAAATTTGCTAAAAACGAATTAATTTCTAGCTGAAAAGTGGCTAAAAATATTAAAATAATGCATTGTCATCGTGTTCTGAGCTATTCTAAAAGTTTCAAATGTCTAGCCACTCGAGAAGTTAGTTAAAAATCGATTGCAAGATTTGTACTGGACAAACAATCAAACAAACAAGAAAGCAAGCTGATAAAAACGTAGTAAAAAATGACGTACATCACATAAAATTAATTCAAGGTAAATTCATCGAGGTTCAACAATTTTTCTCTATCTGTTGAGATTGAGGCATCATTAATTCGGGTGTCATTTCCCCCTATCTCCTGTCTAAAGTTGTCTCCATTGTCTCCACCTTGATTCTGTCAGCATCATTCATAGAATCCACTGAACAAAGTTAACTCCCTTTCCTTGTAGACTCATTCATTTCGTTATGATTTATCCACGAGCCATACTGCCTCCTCCTCTCACTCTGCCACAACAAGACCCGCAAGAAAATAGAAAAACATTAATTCAAAGCCTGTTTAGAATTTAGTCAAACATCCCTCGGGCATAAAGACGTCCAAAAAAAATTAATCATTGTATGTCCAGTTCTAACATACATACATATATATATATATATATATGGTATTCAATTGATACTATTTTTCGTCATTCTCAGCACTACACGCCACTGAATCCTCATCACAAGTACCAGCCTACAATGTCGGCCTCCTTTCTTATACACAAACAATATACAGAAAACACCCAGACATTTTTTTTTTTATCTTTTCACTCGGTCTTGAACCCCGAACCTTCTGTTCTATTGTCCGTCAAAATTTCCCTCTCTTTATCCCACCATTCATCATGTCCACCTTTTTCTTTACCTGTTCCTTTTTATTGTGTGTTCGTGTTCTTCTTTAAGCAATACTTACTTAACCCATGTTCCATCCTATTCTTTATTCATGTCCTGTTATCGTGGAAAAAATGGTTTATGCAATATATACCTTTCTTTCTATCTCAGATTTTACAAATCCCTTTACCTAATTCCCTTTAAAGATTTACTGCTAGCAATTTTTTTTTTTTATTTTACCTAACTTTTACTTTCTTCTGTAGAATTCGTCACCGGTTGTAGTTAAGTCGGATTATCTGGGAGGTCTAAATCTTGTTATGTTGTTAAAAACCTTCTTTTAGATTACTTACGATTTTTTTTTTTTTTCATTTGAATAAATAACCATAACAACAAAATGCTATTTTCTTTTTTTTTTACAATAAACTGTCTATTATTTATATTTTACTCTTCATGTCGTTGCATCCGGCTAGAAAAAAGCATTTACAAGCTGATTTAAGAGTAAATTACAGAATGAAGGATCATATTCGGGGTCCAAACTGAAGTAAATAAATTTATCTGAACTCAAATGCATATTACGATTATTGAAAAGAAGTTCTCATAAGTCAACAAGCTTAAAGCTTTTGTATTAGAGATATGGTCGGTTTCTTATTATTTCTCTCTATTTCATCATAAAAATCGCTTCACACGTACCTAAAACACGACAGATTACCAAATATTAAACAGGACAATAGTTATTTGGCATTTTACTAATAAATTTTTAAAAAAAGGCGAGGATAGGCAAAAACAACAGGAAATTTATTATTTGACTGACGAGTCGAAGCCAAGTTTTTTAACATGAAGAATTACAATTAACATGACATTTTGCAGATTGAAAACAGTCCAACAATGCTTAATTTTGCTGCCGTAAGTAGATAAAAAAATATTTCCCTTCATGATTACCTTAATTTTTATGGACACAATATTAAACAAAAAGAAAGTAGAGTGTCATCCGCAAAAATTAGTTTTAAAAATATAGGATCCCAGAGTAATTAAGGTTTTAAATTATATCTGTTGAGGGCAGATATCTGTCACGATATGAAATAAGTCATTCATAAAATTCAAAACCTCAAGACAAAATCCAAGATTAAACAAATAATATTACACTCACTCACTCAATATATATATACATATATATATNGTGTGAGTAGTTGTTTAGTTAGTAGTGGGTGTGAGTAGTTGTTTAGTTAGTAGTGGGTGTGAGTAGTTGTTTAGTTAGTAGTGGGTGTGAGTAGTTGTTTAGTTAGTAGTGGGTGTGAGTAGTTGTTTAGTTAGTAGTGGGTGTGAGTAGTTGTTTAGTTAGTAGTGGGTGTGAGTAGTTGTTTAGTTAGTAGTGGGTGTGAGTAGTTGTTTAGTTAGTAGTGGGTGTGAGTAGTTGTTTAGTTAGTAGTGGGTGTGAGTAGTTGTTTAGTTAGTAGTGGGTGTGAGTAGTTGTTTAGTTAGTAGTGGGTGTGAGTAGTTGTTTAGTTAGTAGTGGGTGTGAGTAGTTGTTTAGTTAGTAGTGGGTGTGAGTAGTTGTTTAGTTAGTAGTGGGTGTGAGTAGTTGTTTAGTTAGTAGTGGGTGTGAGTAGTTGTTTAGTTAGTAGTGGGTGTGAGTAGTTGTTTAGTTAGTAGTGGGTGTGAGTAGTTGTTTAGTTAGTAGTGGGTGTGAGTAGTTGTTTAGTTAGTAGTGGGTGTGAGTAGTTGTTTAGTTAGTAGTGGGTGTGAGTAGTTGTTTAGTTAGTAGTGGGTGTGAGTAGTTGTTTAGTTAGTAGTGGGTGTGAGTAGTTGTTTAGTTAGTAGTGGGTGTGAGTAGTTGTTTAGTTAGTAGTGGGTGTGAGTAGTTGTTTAGTTAGTAGTGGGTGTGAGTAGTTGTTTAGTTAGTAGTGGGTGTGAGTAGTTGTTTAGTTAGTAGTGGGTGTGAGTAGTTGTTTAGTTAGTAGTGGGTGTGAGTAGTTGTTTAGTTAGTAGTGGGTGTGAGTAGTTGTTTAGTTAGTAGTGGGTGTGAGTAGTTGTTTAGTTAGTAGTGGGTGTGAGTAGTTGTTTAGTTAGTAGTGGGTGTGAGTAGTTGTTTAGTTAGTAGTGGGTGTGAGTAGTTGTTTAGTTAGTAGTGGGTGTGAGTAGTTGTTTAGTTAGTAGTGGGTGTGAGTAGTTGTTTAGTTAGTAGTGGGTGTGAGTAGTTGTTTAGTTAGTAGTGGGTGTGAGTAGTTGTTTAGTTAGTAGTGGGTGTGAGTAGTTTTTTTTATAAAAAACAACACGCTTAGAAAAATTTCATAACAATTACTTTTATTGAGTTTTTTACAATTTAGTACTGTATGCCCTAAAAATTTGATAAAATGTTTTTGAATTGGTACAGAGTCTATGTGCCGAGTTTTAGCTGGATGGGATGACAGGAAGTTTTAATGACCCCTCCATCTTGACAGCTTAATTTTTATGACAGCAAGCCACAAAGAAACACATAAAAGCGAAACTAAAAATAAAGGGTATAAAAAAAATCATAAGAACGATAAAAGTGTATTATTTATTAATACGTTATAACGTAAAAGAAGTTATATTAAAACAAACTGGCCTTAAATGTTATTAGTTATAGCAATTTTTTCTTACTAAAGTTAACTGAAGCATTGAGAACATTTTGAAGAATAACTTTTTTTACTGTATTTTAATTTAATAATACCTAAACAGAAATTCTCATCAGACAATAAGGATTATTAGTGGTATCGAATCTATCTGCCTGTGTCTCTTCTATCATTTTTGGGAACCACTATTTTTTGAAAACCAAATTTGATCACGTTTAAATGGTATGTCATAATTAGCTACTTTTTGGTCCCAATATTTATATGACACACTCATTAAGAGACTATATTTTACAATGAACAACCATTTTGGGTCTTGGATTTTTATTCACTATAAGGAAATTGAATGTAAAATCGGCAGAGTTATATCATTTGAGCTTGCCTAATCAATTTTAACGCTTCCAATTCTAATTTCTTTTTTTTTTTTAATTTGTTTTATTCATCAATTAATAATTATGAAATTATCTATGTTATAATCTTGTCATATTTATTATTTCTCTAGTCTAAAATGTTAATAACAACTACATTTTTTGTATAAGCCAAAGAATTCTACTAAAAACACTTTCAATTTTTTAAAAAACTTAATATTACATTTTTTTAAAAAAAATAAAATCAGACTAAACATTTTTATGTAGAATCAAAGCACCTGCATCTAAAATGATAGACAAAGCATAAACTAAACATTATTTTTCCATTCTTTACAATCTTATGCTAATATCCATAAAGACCATGTCCTCCGGCCATTTACCCATATCTTAAACTATCAATAGTACTTCAAACACTATAACATTTTCTGACCATCTGCTCTCTATTTTTTTCTTCTTCGCTTTAATATGCACCAAACAATTCATGGACCCATGTTACACCGATCTTTTTTTTCTGAGGATAAAGAAACATTATAATTTTAATTTTTTTATCCCATGCTTTGATCGTCTAAGTTCACTTCGCCCATAAGACGTCTAGCAGCCAATAAATATTGTCTTAGATCTTCTTCAATTATAAATGTCATGAAACATTTGAATAATTTAATTAATTGATGTTTTATAGGTTCATTTTTAATTTTACCCTTTATTATTTTTTTTTTTAAATTCCACCATATTCCAATGACTTTTTTTTTAACTTGAATATACTGATCCTTCGTTGGAAATTTAATTATTTTAATGCATTTTCACTTTCAAAGGACTAATAATACGTTTTTTATGTTGTAACATTTTTACATAAACATTTCATGTTAATTTTTGAATTAATTTAATGTGTGGGTCAACTAAGAGAAGTGATTACTGTTTTTTGTTATCATTTCGTTATCATATGCAGCTTGGGAACTGGTATCTTTAAGTTGATAAAAAAAAAACCTCATACAACTTCCTCCAGGGCAATAGTTTTGGGTTATTTTGTGATGAAATGAGGGTTTTTTTTTTGTCCAGTTTTAAAAAAGCTTTTGTTTCTGATACATATTGCCCTACTTCTCTTTAAAACTGAGCTCCGCTGAAATAGTTTATGCTTTCATTACATTCTCGAAATCAAAATGAACTCAAAATCCAACCTGCTGGTTGTTTTCAATACAGAGTAACGTATAAAACTTATTCACACAGAATAAATTTCAAATCTTACTGATAATAAAAATGACAAGAAAAATCCCACTACCGTATAATAAATTATGTAGGATAATTTGCATACAACAATGTAGTACCAACAAATTATTTGGTACACTAACCAGGTCACTAACCAGGTCAACCGGGAAGTAACCGGTGGGCTCGAAAACACTAACCAGGTCAACAGAGAAGTAACCGGTGCGCTCGAAAACACTAACCAGGTCAACAGAGAAGTAACCGGTGCGCTCGAAAACACTAACCAGGTCAACAGAGAAGTAACCGGTGGGCTCGAAAACACTAACCAGGTCAACAGAGAAGTAACCGGTGCGCTCGAAAACACTAACCAGGTCAACCGAGAAGTACCGGGAAGTACCGGGAAGTGCGGAAAGACCAACATAAACTGATCAGTTGTTACTGCTTTAACCGAGCCTAGATTACGTTTTTCATCAATGACCTTATTATGTTACCAATCATACCAATAGAGCCTCAATTCCATAGTGTTAGTTACACTATACTTCTACGGAGATACTCAAAAATATTGTCGAGTGGCATCAGAGTACTCTTGCGGCAGTCACAAGAACTATCGCGCCAAGTATCACGTGAAAATAGATCTTGGAGGCGCAGCAAGTATGATAGCTTACTCCTTATTATATACAGCATAGTTTGTTGTTGACCGCCATCAAAATACTAATTTTCAATATCTAATATACAGGGTGTTAAGTAATTACAAATCCAAAACTCCATGATATAATTTGTTCCAATAACATATGGTTTTATACTACTTCGTCTTGTTTCTGTATGTGTATTACTACAAAAAAAAACATGAATAACTCAAAAACGGTTTGGGGTATTGAGTTTAAAATTTGGTACAGTTGTTAGTCCTATACTAAAGTACCATTAAGGAAAAAATTATTTTTTCGGTTTTAAATTGCGGCCACTTCAAATTTGAAAGCATAATAACACAAAAACCGTGTAAATGAGGGTTTATTATCCAGTATTTCACCTGAGAAGTAATCAGCATAAAAATAATTATCAATAATTAATAATTAAGTAATTTATTTAGTATATCGATGGTGTTGCGCCAAAAGGGCCAATCTGCATTTTTTATTTGAATTCTAATACTTGAAAAGCTATAATAAAAAATTAATATTTGAATGCCTTATTTATATTTTTATTCATTTAAACTATATTTGGATACCGAATTAATAAGTCAAAATAACCAAATTTATTTTATTAATAATAAATTGAAAAGAAAAACGTGATATTAGTTGCAGATTGGTCCTTGTAGATTTTTGCAGATTGGTCCTTTTGGCGCAACACCATCGATATATAAAATTCATTTCTCATTATCTAGTATAAATTTAATATAATGCATTTAAAAAGACACTCTTTTCACTTATAAAAACCCAACCCACATTCATACGAGATTAATAATATTTGTCTTACTTATATAAACATAGTATTTCAAATTAATCAAAACAAATTTCAATTTATATAATCAACATTGTAATTAAAAGTTAATTAAATGTAAAAATATAAATAAATTTATTAAGAAATCAACATACCATTCTGATTGAGCCTTAAGATTCCCTAGCTCGTACCTGAAACAAACAATTAATCATTAATTCATAGTCAAAAATACTATTAATTATTAATTAGAGGAGGAGAGAGAGAGAGAGAGAGAGAGAGAGTGAGGGTGAGAGGGGGGAGAGAGAAAGAGAGAGAGAGAGAGAGAGATAATAATAATCAGTATAAGCTAGAAATAATTAGTTTGGTTAAGAGCAATATTTTTTTGGATAACATTATCACATCTTAGTTAAAGAAGTTAATTAGTTATAAATTTATTTCATTTTTAATACAACGTTTAATTAGTTAAATAGCTAGCAAACATTGTTTAAATTCCAAAACCTGAGATCCGATCTATTATCGAGGTTACTCATAATTCATAATGCATAAATATAGAGAATAAAGATAAAGATAATTTATTTTTATTAAGTATAATTTTTCATTAAGTACAATAGTAAATCGTCAATTATTGTTATATTAATAAAACATAACATAACATAATATAACTAGGCATACTTCAGTATTTAGCTGGCTGAAGATTTTAAGCAAAATAATACAAGAGAAGACAATAATCAGAAACAGTAAAGTTGTTAGAATAGTAAACAATAATCAAGAAAAGACCATTTTAGTTCATAACTTAGGAAGGATATTCAAGTTCTAGAAAAGTCGGTTAATTCACAATTTGGACGTTTAATTTTGACAGAACTTCGTCGTCCTCAATTTTAAGAGGAAAACAATGTTTATCGACGAATATTTGTACTCAACAAAGCTTATAATTCCAGAATAAGTGTAAACTTGGATTAAAATTAAAAGACATGTATTGCTTAATTAAATATTGTAAACTTTCATATAAAAAAGTCATATCTCTATAAATTAAAATAAAACGTGGTACATATTTTTATTCTGTCCATTTGAAATGCTTATACAGCTGATGTATTAACACTAACCCTGTGTCATCCATAAATATTAAAAAAGTATAAACCCTTTTCTAACCCTGTGTCATCCATTAATATTAAAAAAGTATAAGCCCTTTTCTAACCCTGTGTCATCCATTAATATTAAAAAAGTATAAGCCCTTTTCTAACCCTGTGTCATCCATTAAATGTAGTTCTATAAGCCCTTTTCTAACCCTGTGTCATCCATTAAATGTAGCTCTATACGCCCTTTTCTAACCCTGTGTCATCTATTATTATTAAAAGAGTATAAGCCCTTTTCTAACACCGTGTCATCCATTAATATTAAAAAAGTATAAGCCCTTTTCTAACCCTGTGTCATCCATTAAATGTAGCTCTATACGCCCTTTTCTAACCCTGTGTCATCTATTATTATTAAAAGAGTATAAGCCCTTTTCTAACCCTGTGTCATCCATTAATATTAAAAAAGTATAAGCCCTTTTCTAACCCTGTGTCATCCATTAATATTAAAAAAAGTATAAGCCCTTTTCTAACCCTGTG
Organism: Gerris buenoi; assembly: GCA_001010745.2. Taxonomy (NCBI): domain Eukaryota; kingdom Metazoa; phylum Arthropoda; class Insecta; order Hemiptera; family Gerridae; genus Gerris; species Gerris buenoi. The sequence continues at coordinate 280,200 of KZ651407.1, forward strand.
TCATCCATTAAATGTAGTTTTATAAGCCCTTTTCTAACCCTGTGTCATCCATTAATATTAAAAAAAGTATAAGCCCTTTTCTAACCCTGTGTCATCCATTAATATTAAAAAAGTATAAGCCCTTTTCTAACCCTGTGCCATCCATTAAATGTAGTTGTATAAGTCCTTTTTGAGGTCTAGGCCTATGCTTATTGTTGAAAAAACCTGAACACAGGTGATTGAATCTAATTTTAAAATATCAACAAAACATCCATACATTATTTATATTAAACAAGAAAGTAAATGTGAATAAAAAGAAAAGAGAAAATGCAAAAAGTGAGGAAAGACTGAAGTAAAGACGAAAAAATCAAGTGTGTTGAGTACTATTTTAGAAGAAGAGAATAAAGGGTGGAAAGAAGAACGTTTTCACAAGTAAGGAAAAATAACTTTTTTCCTCGATTATTATTTAACTTTTTTGATAAGAGATAAAAAAAAATATAATAAAAAGAGACGAAGAAGAAGAGGGAAGCCAAGTCAAAGTATAATTATATTTCCTGGTCTTTGTAAAAAATAAAGTTTTTTTTTATTTTTTTAAGGGGGGGGGGAGGTTATTATTCGGTCGAGAGGGCCTTGTATTGAAGGCGTCCTTTTCCCTCTCGGTCAGAGGTCATTCAAGACCCTTTCGGTTCCACTAGAAGCCCTTCGAGAAAGAAGAAGAAAAAAACACTGTAGAATCTGTTCTGGACCTTTCAACAGGGTCCGCCCTCCATCCCTTAGTAGAAGCGACTAACAGATCGATAAGTTAATTTAGAAGACTCTCCCCTTCTACCCCTCCCAAGGAAGTAAGCCGAGGGAAGGGCCAGATAGTAGACCCTTCACCGAAAACCTCTCTCCTAGAATCCGTGGACCAAAAAGGGAACTTTTAAGCCGAGCGAAGTTGAAAAGGGGCAATAGAGGTAGCAAAGGGCGCGGCAAAGTCATCAAGAGACAAACACTGGCATTTCAACGTTAGACAAGTCAAGTTCATCTCTTCAAGCTACTTTTAATCTTTTAACCATAATAATGATAATAGTGTTATTTAGAGGTGCGATTAAAAGCAGATTACAATATTCTTTACTACTTACTATAGATTATTTTTAATTTCAAATATCAAAATAGAGTGATACAAAATACACTTTTCTACATCACATTTTTAGGAACTTCTTTAGATTATTACTCCCCTATGTTGTTTTAGAATAAAATGACTAAATAACTAATTAAGACAAAGGGATGTTTAATCCTATGGTCTTTGGGACAAAGGAATATCCACGCTTGTGATTTTATAAGGGGAGTAACAGTATAAAGAAGGTCATTCCGTATACCTTCTTTAGATTGTTACTCCCCTCTGTTTTTTTTATAAGGGAAGTAACAATCTAAAGAAGTCCCCATTTTTTAAATATCTGGGTTACATAAGATTTCAAATAAAACACTCACAGTTGGTTTAACAATTTTACTTTCTCATTAAACGATAAAAATTGAGACACCGCAAAAATTGGATTTTGATGGATTTTACTCGTTTTAAGATCCCCGGAGTGGTTTTTAAAAAAGGTCTATCAGTCCGTCTGTGCAGACGCGTCAAGACTCAATTGAGCTGATTTTGACGAAATTTGGCAAATATATTCAGAAAAAATCATACCCCGAGTCAAAATCGAGAAATAAATTTATAGCTCCNCTTCCGTTACCTTCCGATCACTTCCGTTACCTTCCGATCACTTCCGTTACCTTCCGATCACTTCCGTTACCTTCCGATCACTTCCGTTACCTTCCGATCACTTCCGTTACCTTCCGATCACTTCCGTTACCTTCCGATCACTTCCGTTACCTTCCGATCACTTCCGTTACCTTCCGATCACTTCCGTTACCTTCCGATCACTTCCGTTACCTTCCGATCACTTCCGTTACCTTCCGATCACTTCCGTTACCTTCCGATCACTTCCGTTACCTTCCGATCACTTCCGTTACCTTCCGATCACTTCCGTTACCTTCCGATCACTTCCGTTACCTTCCGATCACTTCCGTTACCTTCCGATCACTTCCGTTACCTTCCGATCACTTCCGTTACCTTCCGATCACTTCCGTTACCTTCCGATCACTTCCGTTACCTTCCGATCACTTCCGTTACCTTCCGATCACTTCCGTTACCTTCCGATCACTTCCGTTACCTTCCGATCACTTCCGTTACCTTCCGATCACTTCCGTTACCTTCCGATCACTTCCGTTACCTTCCGATCACTTCCGTTACCTTCCGATCACTTCCGTTACCTTCCGATCACTTCCGTTACCTTCGATAAGCTCGAAAGCAAAAAATGAGATAGCAAGGTTCAGTCAATACTAAAAATGAAATCAAAATTGTGAATTTAAAGGATAATTATTTTCCCTCTTCAATGGCGTTTCAAATTTTAGAATTTACATCAGCTGATTTTAGAAATTATCACTAGGGTTCACAATGGGTACATCTTTAGATTGTTACTCCCCTATGTTTTTTAGAATATAAAATACTTTTGATAAATAAGTATTAAGAGAAAAGGATGATAAGTCTAATATACTTTTGGACGAAGGAATATCAAACTTCTTTTTTTATAAGGGGAGTAACAGTCAATAGAAGAACATTCAGAACGTACCTTCTTTAGATTGTTACTCCCCTCTGTTTTTTTTTATAAGGAGAGTAACCATTTAAAATATTGCCAAAAAAATGTACACTTTATAAAATGTACATTGTATAAAATGAAATAAGTTGAATTATATTACTAAAAATCTCATTAATTTATAATTCTACATCTTTTAAACAATCATAAAAATTTATATCGAGTCATAAAACATTATAATGGCAGATAATAAAAATTAATTAATCTAAGAAATCTCTGATAAATATCTACGTGTTTACTTAATCTATAGAAAATAGTTATAAGAGGTCACATTATATCTAGCACAGCCTCATTTAAAATTCATAAATATTTTATAGCACAATTAGTTTTAGACAGTTTAGTACAAAATACGTTTTGCCGCAGCTAAATAATAATAAAAATAATTATAATATTAATATTTAATATAAAATATTTTACATTATACAAAAGGTTAACTACATTTTGATTTATTTTATGAAGGTATATTTTATATAAAATGTATTA
>KZ651407.1:326080-345770 GCA_001010745.2 Gerris buenoi
AACTTGCGGATTTTTTCCGAACTAACTCTCCATACAGCAAATTTGCTGAAAACTAATTAAATTCTGCTGAAAAATGACTAAAAGTATTAAAATAATGCATTGTCATCGTGTTCTGAGCTGTTCTGTAAGTTTCAAATGTCTAGCTACTCGGGATGTTAGTTAAAATTCGATTGCAAGATTTGTACCGGACAAGCAAACAAGAAACCAAGTTAATAAAAACGTAGTAAAATAATATTAAATAAAAAGGGTAGAACGGTGATGAAATAAATTTAAAATTTTAACAATTATTGTAAATAACAAAAAGGTATTCAATTAAAATGTCGAATTATACAAAGCAAATGCATGAATCATAATTGCTTTTAGTCTTTTTTACAATACTAATAAATAAATAGTGAATATGGAAAAATGATTATTGTCCGTTGAGGCCGGATATATGTTTCGTTTCCATTTCTATAGTAGATACATAAATATAATTAAAGATTTCCAATTTAATTACCCAGATAAATAAATAAATGTTAAACAAATCTAAATCTAACAAAGAAATGAAACAACCTCAGAACAATAATTTTGAAAATAAGAAGAAGAAAAAAAACCATTTTACCTTCTTACGCACAAATGCAACTATTCTCTGAATTTAACCTCTATTAACAAAAAGAAAAAAATTGGACTCCTAAGAACCATTTAGTCGATTTAATAGTTAATTTAACCATTTCAGCCTTTTCTTTTCATTATTTTCTGGAGATGGATTTTAATGCGTGTAATGGAAGACGGTTATCAAGCCTATTATTTACTCAAGAGGTTCTTTTTGTAGAAAAAGGTCAAGTTTAGAGGGTTAAAACCTTTCAATCGCTAACAACAGGTTATCGACTAAAAGACGCCACGGAAACAGATTTAATGCAACTCTTTTTATAGGTAAATGTTTCAGAAGATGTATTGTGATTTCTTCAGGGCAAAAAAGGTCAGGGTCTTTGAAAAGGAAAAAAAAGGGGGAATTTCTCCGCTCACCATATGACTATCTGCCTTCAAAAAACCCTTAAGTATGTTATTAGGGTTTTGTTTGAAAAAAAAGGGATTGATACCTGAATTTAAAGGAACATCATGATAAAATTAAAGACATATGGTGGGGAATAATTTTTTTCAAGAGGCACAACTCTCTATATAAACCTAGGGGCATATATATTTACTGCTTCATATANCAAGACGTTTTCAAATTGATTATTTTACAAACGTTAATTATTACTTCGTTCCATGTTAAACCGTCTAAAAATAAAACCATTTATTAGGTATTTTCTCAGTGAATTATGATCCTTAACTATATTAAAATAAAAAGCGAATTAGTTTAGCCAAATTTGATCCTATCCTCTTCCACCAGAAAGAGGAAAGTGGAAGGAGGAGCAGGAAGAGAGACGAAACTAATGAAGTACATGAATCGCAAATCTAAACCCTTCCTTAACTGAGTTTACCTGATTTGAGCCGAGGAGAAGGGAAGGGAGGGAGGGTACTTTAAGCAGGTCAATTTCACGTCTGAATAGATCCACTAACAAGCCGACTGAATCACTGTTCGACGCCACGGTTTCCAACAGTTCAGAAATCACTTAGTCTCTTCAATACGAAACACGATAATCCAGTATACGAAACAAACTTGGAATTGCTAATGAACATGGTTATAACTTGGAATCTTATTACATACATAAAAAAGAGAATTAATTAGTTCATATTAAAATAATTTCAAGATAAAAAGAACTTTTTATACACTACGTTTTTAAATGTTCTGTTGAATAATACTGAAATTATTAATATATATTTTTTATTGTTATAGGTAACAGTGGTTCGTAGGTTATATAGTATAACGCAGGTAACATAAGGATACCAATCTGTCAGACAGTCAGACGTGACAGCGGTGAATCTTTCCTGAACCAGAGGATGTTGACTACCTTCTGTCCCTCTAGGCTACCTGATCTTCCAAAGAAGAAGGTATTAGAAAGAGAGGTGATTAGTAGAAACACCATATGGCTAACAGATGTCTCAAGCCCGGTTCTTACAGGTCACTTCACATCCTTCCCTGGCATTTAAACAGGATGCTGCACCAAAGATTTACTTACTTTAATCTTTTTCTTCTTCAAATAAATCAAAATAAATAATTACTTGTATCTTTTACTACGCTAGGATTAAGGTTTAAAAACAAGGATATGTCATTTCAAAAAGAAGCAATAACAAGGGGTAAATAAATAAAGCAGACAAAGTAAATAGTAGTGAAATTCAACGTAATCTGCACGTGAGTCATGGGTCAACATAAACAAACAATATAACAGGTATACGCCAAGGCAACTAAAGTAGATAGACGACTAAAATTGGTAAACGAAGTGGGTTTTCAATATAAGGGGAAAAAATGTTTCCAAATAAAAAAGTTCTTGAAACAAGAATGAAGACATTACGAGTATGCTAAAGGGCTTAGCACGGAAAAATAAAAATATAACGCTAATTACAATCAAGACTTCTGAGAAATATATGAAGATGGCAACAATCAAACAATCTGTTAAAAGAGTGATTTATTTTAAAAATTTACGAATTACAGACATTTTTTATACATAGATTAAGTTAACAGACGATTAAAATAGGGCAACGAAGGTTTATCTTCAATATGTGTAGAAATTGATGTATCCAATTAAATAAAATAAAGAAGTATCAGTTTTTTACTACGAAGGCACCTTTTAAAATGATATAATATTCAAGAATGGTAGTTAAAAAAGGAAGGGGACAAAATGATTATACCCAATATAAAATATAAATAAATCCTAGTTAGGCAGTTCTTATCTATATGCTGCTAATCCTTAATTTTTATTGGTCAAAAAAAGGAAGCTGTAGCTGTGGGGGCGGGTCTTGGTGTACGGTTTCAGGCATGTCTAGTGAGAATGCTCATTTTTTGTACGTATGCAACACGAGTCAGTCGGCGGCAGGCTATTAATTAGTGAGCCAGTGCGAGTGAGTATGCGATTTTCTTTATTTTTATTTTTTTATTTTTTGATCAGCGTTACTGCATCCATTTTTTTTAAGCTTGGCGATTCTCAAATGGAAACAATCCGCAAGATTTAATAAGTGAGAAATGCGACGACACTCACTCGCACTGGCTCACTAATTAATAGCCTACCGCCGACTGACTCGTGTTGCAGACGTACAAAAAAAATGAGCATACTAACTAGACATGCCTGAAACCGTTCACCAAGCCCCGCCCCCACCAGGCCCCCTCAGCTTCCTTTGTTTGGCCAATAAAAATTAGGGTCGGATACTTTTTGATCTCACCACGTACGTATATGAGGAAGTAAAAATGGTCCAATGAGCCGGATTTTTTTACCACTATCATTTTTATACACAAATATACTGTCATCACAACCTTTTCAAATTGATTATTTTACAAACGTTAATTATTACTTCGTTCCATGTTAAACCGTCTAAAAATAAAACCATTTATTAGGTATTTTCTCAGTGAATTATGATCCTTAACTATATTAAAATAAAAAGCGAATTAGTTTAGCCAAATTTGATCCTATCCTCTTCCACCAGAAAGAGGAAAGTGGAAGGAGGAGCAGGAAGAGAGACGAAACTAATGAAGTACATGAATCGCAAATCTAAACCCTTCCTTAACTGAGTTTACCTGATTTGAGCCGAGGAGAAGGGAAGGGAGGGAGGGTACTTTAAGCAGGTCAATTTCACGTCTGAATAGATCCACTAACAAGCCGACTGAATCACTGTTCGACGCCACGGTTTCCAACAGTTCAGAAATCACTTAGTCTCTTCAATACGAAACACGATAATCCAGTATACGAAACAAACTTGGAATTGCTAATGAACATGGTTAGAACTTGGAATCTTATTACATACATAAAAAAGAGAATTAATTAGTTCATATTAAAATAATTTCAAGATAAAAAGAACTTTTTATACACTACGTTTTTAAATGTTCTGTTGAATAATACTGAAATTATTAANACTTTCTCATATACGAGCTCATGATTACTTAGCCAAGTGTTTTCCATTTATGAGGTTTTCGTATGTACATTTAATTATTACTTAAACATTTCATCAAAATTTACTATAAAAATAACTTCTCTTTGGCGGGGAATCGAACCCGGGCTCTCTCAGTCCGCGTTTTGAGCTATTTTCTCAGGAACTGGATTTTTCCCAGGAAAACAAAAATCGTTAGATTCGTATTTAAATGGACTGTATTTTAGATCTTTTTTAATCAAAATCTTTCACGTTTTTTCAGAGATTTTGGGGGGTAGCGCCCCCAAATTTGAAGTTAAAATAAATTTCTCAATTCCGCCTCCGGGTATGATTTTTCTGTATGCAAAATTTCATTAAAATCGGCCCAGTAGTAAGGCTCCAGGCGTCTGCACTCCACAGACGACAGACGGACATTTTTTAAAAACCACTTTTTTGGACTCAGGGGACCTCAAAACGTGTAAATCCATCAAAATCAAATTTTCGCGCCATGACAATACTTTCTTTTTTTTTATGAGAAAGTAAAAATGACAGATCTTTCTTTTCTAAATTAAAGAAATAATTTATATATAAATAAATAAAAGTCAGCGCGTCACAAAATGGCTTAACAGCCAAGGGTGGGCGTTGGCTAGTAAGTAAGTCTTTTCTAAATTATCGCATTGTTATTAAGAAAGATACCACTGGGAAAAAGGAGATAAGTTATCATTAAGAATTGGAAAACACTAGCTATTATCCTATAAAGAAAGTATGGCAAAAATAATTTTAAAAAAATTAAACGACAAAAACGTCGATACACCGAAACTCCTTCAACGCTTCTTCCCCTTCTTTCCCCCACCCTTAATGTCCGTTATCGAAAGTTATCATCAAGTGAAGAGGAAACCCTAGTACGAAGGTAAGTCCCTTGCTTGTTCCGATATATGATACTTGATTAAGTTGAAAGGGGAGAAGGAAATAAGAACTTAATTTGAAATGAAGCAAACAAACGGGAACTTCCTGTATCCTATCATTGGTCCTTAGACCAATGAGATTAGTTTTCAAATCGATAACCCAGTATTGATGGCAAAGTTCTAAACGTCTTTAAACTTTGTTATTAACAACGTAGCTATTAAAAGTGGGTATTTAACATAAATGTTAAAAAGTATGTGTGAGTATATTGTATATATTGTCAATCATTTGTTGCAATACGCCCTAACGCTGTTAATACTGGAAACTTTAGTAATGTTTTACTCGTATTTCTAATCTAGCAATTAGTTAATGTAAACTAGTAAACTCAATCATTGTTTTAATTATAATCTAGTAATTAGTTAATGTAAACTAGTAAACTCAACCATTGTTTTAATTATAATCTAGTAATTAGTTAATGTAAACTAGTAAACTCAAATCATTGTTTTAATTATAATCTAGTAATTAGTTAATGTAAACTAGTAAACTCAATCATTGTTTTAATTATAATCTAGTAATTAGTTAATGTAAACTAGTAAACTCAATCATTGTTTTAATTATAATCTAGTAATTAGTTAATGTAAACTAGTAAACTCAATCATTGTTTTAATTATAATCTAGTAATTAGTTAATGTAAACTAGTAAACTCAATCATTGTTTTAATTATAATCTAGTAATTAGTTAATGTAAACTAGTAAACTCAATCATTGTTTTAATTATAATCTAGTAATTAGTTAATGTAAACTAGTAAACTCAATCATTGTTTTAATTATAATCTAGTAATTAGTTAATGTAAACTAGTAAACTCAATCATTGTTTTAATTATAATCTAGTAATTAGTTAATGTAAACTAGTAAACTCAATCATTGTTTTAATTATAATCTAGTAATTAGTTAATGTAAACTAGTAAACTCAATCATTGTTTTAATTATAATCTAGTAATTAGTTAATGTAAACTAGTAAACTCAATCATTGTTTTAATTATAATCTAGTAATTAGTTAATGTAAACTAGTAAACTCAATCATTGTTTTAATTATAATCTAGTAATTAGTTAATGTAAACTAGTAAACTCAATCATTGTTTTAATTATAATCTAGTAATTAGTTAATGTAAACTAGTAAACTCAATCATTGTTTTAATTATAATCTAGTAATTAGTTAATGTAAACTAGTAAACTCAATCATTGTTTTAATTATAATCTAGTAATTAGTTAATGTAAACTAGTAAACTCAATCATTGTTTTAATTATAATCTAGTAATTAGTTAATGTAAACTAGTAAACTCAATCATTGTTTTAATTATAATCTAGTAATTAGTTAATGTAAACTAGTAAACTCAATCATTGTTTTAATTATAATCTAGTAATTAGTTAATGTAAACTAGTAAACTCAATCATTGTTTTAATTATAATCTAGTAATTAGTTAATGTAAACTAGTAAACTCAATCATTGTTTTAATTATAATCTAGTAATTAGTTAATGTAAACTAGTAAACTCAATCATTGTTTTAATTATAATCTAGTAATTAGTTAATGTAAACTAGTAAACTCAATCATTGTTTTAATTATAATCTAGTAATTAGTTAATGTAAACTAGTAAACTCAATCATTGTTTTAATTATAATCTAGTAATTAGTTAATGTAAACTAGTAAACTCAATCATTGTTTTAATTATAATCTAGTAATTAGTTAATGTAAACTAGTAAACTCAATCATTGTTTTAATTATAATCTAGTAATTAGTTAATGTAAACTAGTAAACTCAATCATTGTTTTAATTATAATCTAGTAATTAGTTAATGTAAACTAGTAAACTCAATCATTGTTTTAATTATAATCTAGTAATTAGTTAATGTAAACTAGTAAACTCAATCATTGTTTTAATTATAATCTAGTAATTAGTTAATGTAAACTAGTAAACTCAATCATTGTTTTAATTATAATCTAGTAATTAGTTAATGTAAACTAGTAAACTCAATCATTGTTTTAATTATAATCTAGTAATTAGTTAATGTAAACTAGTAAACTCAATCATTGTTTTAATTATAATCTAGTAATTAGTTAATGTAAACTAGTAAACTCAATCATTGTTTTAATTATAATCTAGTAATTAGTTAATGTAAACTAGTAAACTCAATCATTGTTTTAATTATAATCTAGTAATTAGTTAATGTAAACTAGTAAACTCAATCATTGTTTTAATTATAATCTAGTAATTAGTTAATGTAAACTAGTAAACTCAATCATTGTTTTAATTATAATCTAGTAATTAGTTAATGTAAACTAGTAAACTCAATCATTGTTTTAATTATAATCTAGTAATTAGTTAATGTAAACTAGTAAACTCAATCATTGTTTTAATTATAATCTAGTAATTAGTTAATGTAAACTAGTAAACTCAATCATTGTTTTAATTATAATCTAGTAATTAGTTAATGTAAACTAGTAAACTCAATCATTGTTTTAATTATAATCTAGTAATTAGTTAATGTAAACTAGTAAACTCAATCATTGTTTTAATTATAATCTAGTAATTAGTTAATGTAAACTAGTAAACTCAATCATTGTTTTAATTATAATCTAGTAATTAGTTAATGTAAACTAGTAAACTCAATCATTGTTTTAATTATAATCTAGTAATTAGTTAATGTAAACTAGTAAACTCAATCATTGTTTTAATTATAATCTAGTAATTAGTTAATGTAAACTAGTAAACTCAATCATTGTTTTAATTATAATCTAGTAATTAGTTAATGTAAACTAGTAAACTCAATCATTGTTTTAATTATAATCTAGTAATTAGTTAATGTAAACTAGTAAACTCAATCATTGTTTTAATTATAATCTAGTAATTAGTTAATGTAAACTAGTAAACTCAATCATTGTTTTAATTATAATCTAGTAATTAGTTAATGTAAACTAGTAAACTCAATCATTGTTTTAATTATAATCTAGTAATTAGTTAATGTAAACTAGTAAACTCAATCATTGTTTTAATTATAATCTAGTAATTAGTTAATGTAAACTAGTAAACTCAATCATTGTTTTAATTATAATCTAGTAATTAGTTAATGTAAACTAGTAAACTCAATCATTGTTTTAATTATAATCTAGTAATTAGTNAACTAATGAGTTATTGTAACTTGATAAGTGAATTTAAAAAGTTCGCTGATGATTTCCAAAAAAATGTAAATATGGCTTCTCATAATAAACTCTGCTCAAACAAATTTAGAAATTAGTTTTGTTGTTAGAGTTACAATAATCGTGTGCAAGTTCAAAAAAAAACAAAAAAAAAAAAAAACTGAATTTGTCTAATACATAATATGTTATTATTGCAGTACTTTGTTCAGCAAAATTGTTCAATGCATCCTCTAACAACTTAAACAACCTGTTGATAACATTATCTAACTATGGACCCTAAAAACTTAACATGTGGAATGTCGCTGAACCTCACAAAATATGTTTTTTCGACCCGCGCTCTTATAGTAATAGCCTATTCTGAGGTGAATGAAATAATAATAAAAATATAATTTAGTCATAGTAAATAAGTAAATAAGATAATAAAATATCTCAAATCAAAATAATAAAGAGGAAGATAAATATATGAAAACACATGTACAAAACACACAACATATATAATCTACAAACAAAATGTTTATTATAATACTTATAAATATAAACTTAAACACTTAACATTTTAAGTGTCGAAATATATTCTCTTTGTTATTTTTTTTTCTTTTATCTGCAACATAATATTAAGTAAATAAGATGTAAAAGAGTAAGTTTACTCAGCATTAAACGGTTTAATGTATATCTATCACTTAAGCTTGCACGGGAAGCCCTATAAGCACTTGACTTTACATTGCAACACGACGAGGTATAAACTTATTTCATCGAGCTTTTCATAAATCAGTTTCAGAAGCAAAAATAATCAATTTTTTCTAGTTTTAGAATACTATTTTTACTAGTGTATATAGTAATTTTACATATTGCCCAAATTATTACAAATAAAGAATATAAAAAAATATATATTAGGTTTGTTCCAACAGCCAATTCCAGAACGGTTCTAGAACCAGTTCAGGATTTTTTAATGCGCATGCGTCTATGAGGACTGGTTCAGAACTGGTTCAAAAAGAGGAGCCTGTTGGAACGATTTTAGAACTGTTTCAGAACTGCAACCTTTAAGTTACCTCCCTACCTCTTGTTTTCATCTTCATGTCGTATCTCTCTCTCTAATTTGTTTATGTTTCACATCACACAGAAATGGATTACTTATGAACATATTCTTATTCTATTGTAAACTCAGCAAAGTTTTATAAGAATGCACATCGACAAATCGTTTTATGAGTTATAAATTGGTTTAAATGATTATATTTCGCTCTCACATTTGGGATTCGTCAGCCTCGTAACAATCCTGTCTTTTAATTTCAGTTGCCAATTAAAAATTTGTTTGTATAAATTGTCATTTTTTTAAACATTAATCATATAAAAGTATCGGTGTGGAAAGTATAGATACAATCGGAATCGTCGCCATCAGTTTTTCCGACAAAATTTCTAAAAAATGCCGCAAACCGCACCTCGATAGGTACGATATGTCTTAAAGCAATGTTAGAGAGAGCAGTTATTTATAGCGATGTTATAGAATTTGTAGATTATGTGAAGAAGGCTGCATTAGAACAGCCGAAACCGGTCAAATTGTTACAAATACAATTATTTTGTGTGAAGACGATGTTTGGTTATTGAACTACACCTCTTCTATGATGAGTCGCTATCACACACTAAGCACAGTCGATGTTGTTATCGAGGTTTATTTACTTACGAACCTACATCATACATACATACGTACGCACAGGGCACTGTCATATAATATATAAATTATATATATATGAAACGGAAACGGATTTTAATGATATCCCCGGGTTCGTAAGACCCCTCCTTTACAGGGATCTCGGAATCAGTTTTGGAGGGTATCACCATACTTCCATTTTAATGAAATAAAAAATATAAGATACATAAATTGATACTATTGATATTGGGAGAAGTTTCCAAGTCTCTCGCCAGACGCCAGTAGTTGTTTTTTTGACTCATTTTACAAAAAATACATCAAGATTGTTATGAGCCTGAAGAAGCCCTAACCAATCGGAGGGCGAAATATAGCGATTCAGAAGATGAAGATAAAATGTAAATTTTATCTTGGCTTATTAGAAATAGACCCTTATATAAGAAAAGGTCAACCACACATTAAGAAATACAAATAAAGGGTTCAAAACTACAAAATAGAAAATTATAAGAACAATTTTTCTTTTATTTGATGATATGTATATATCATCGGATGAGGTAATTTTTATACAGAACTCAAAGTCGCTATGAGGAATTTTAATTATCATGAGGAATAAATATATATAAAATATAAATTATATTTTATTATTTCAATATACTATCATGATAAAAAAAAAAAAGTAAAGAAGAACGGTGGAGAAAGAAACTAAACACGCAAGTAAAGAGATAACAGATATCAAGAAAAGAAACGAAAACAAATGTTAAGGTTATAGCTGAACAGTAGTAGTAGTGTAACCTACACGGCTTCCGTACATTAGTATTAGTAGTTCTGGCCGAGTTCCTGCTTCAGTCCGGGAACTGTTTTCACGGTTCTAGGACTGTCCCAGAACCGTTCGTGTCTCTGTTGGAACACGGGACTAAAAGTTCCAGAACCGTCCGAGAAGCGTGTAGGAACGGTTTTAAGATAGTGCGCATGCTCCGGACGGTTCTAGAACCGTCCGCGGCTCTGTTGGAACACAACTATTGTATATACAATATGTACAGGGTGGGCCAAAAAAACCGCACTTTTTTGAACACTTGTAGCTCAGCTTCTGTAGTAGATAGAGATATGGGGTTTGCGGGTTCTGAAAACTACATTCTTGAACTTTAAATTTCATATCTATAACTTTAACAACTATTTGGTGGAAGCCACGCAATGACGGTTTGAAATAGGGTCTTAAGAAAAGTCGTTGTCCGGGTAGTGATCTTGTCTGGTATTATAATTTTGATAGAATAAATTACTATATGGTGAAGGGGGGGGGGGGTTCTTTGAAGGTAAAGGTCCCTCAGAGTTATAAAAAACATTGAAGATGTGTTTAGCACAATGTTACCTGGAGTCTGGGCAATTCTCCTGCAAGTATTGAATTGTTTGCAAGGAGCGATGGGACGGGGTAACATCTTGCATAAACCTGTAATTTAGCATTCGATCTTTGACTTCAGGCAAAATTGTGCTTAAACCATCTTCAATGTTATAACACTAAGGAACCTCTCCCACTTACCTATAAAGAATCTATGGTATCTATGGTATTCAAATACAACAGAAATGGTGATTTCGAACATACCAAATATACCTACCATTGGTATTTGGACTTAGGTTTTGGGAGGGGTGCGAGTCCGCTAAGTATTCGGCTACACTGATCCAAATTAATTAAAGTTACTTGATAATTATGAGCCCTCCCAAAAAGTTAGAGGTGGATAAAGGTGGTTAAAGGTGGTTAGAGGTGGTTAAATGTGGTTAGAGGTGGTTAGAGGTGGTTAAAGGTGATCTCTAACCAAACCACCTCTAACTTTTAGGGAGGGATCTAACTGACAGTACCTAAATGTATTTTATGATCTTAGAACCAAGAGTTCTCGATATCTAATTTTAATTTGAATATCTATATAATATTCGTAACTTAAAATTCAGAGTGCTACTGTCAAAGGTCTTGTTATCAGTGCCGTGATTACATAGACGGGATCGTGTGGGCTTTCTGCTTTGCATTCTACCATTCCAGCCAGTATAATTACTGTTTGTACTTCTAAACGAGGTTCTCGCCAACAAACATGGCATAATTATGTGATTCTATTCAAAGCATGCTTACAATTGCTTTGATTTTATAGACTCGCAAAGGCTCTCACACTGAATTCCCTTCAATACTATCTTAGAATCCTTTCTTGATCCAGTCCTTCGATTCTCTTCAGGAATTTCAGCTGATTGTGTACTCCTTGTAAATATAATACTAATCTAGTCATAACTATTTTTGATACTTCGATACCAATTTAAACTGTTTTTGGATTCACATCTAGCTTTGTCTGTACTCTTTGGAGATGAGTTACGATTTAAGTGTAGACTATTTTTGTGACCATTCAAAGAACTTAGAAAAAATTATTCAAAAAGTTTAGTGACTAATATGAGTTTTGCTTTAATGTAAATTTAAACTTAGAAATCCATGCACCTTTCTTTTTGTTTTTTATTTCTAAGACTATTTTTTTAAGACTTCAGTTCAAGTCATCGGTTAAATTTTGCTTTCTCTATATTCTATGATTCAATTTACTTTCATTCCAAACTTTGAAAGACTACATTCTAGCAGTCATTTCTACTAGACTTGATAAGTTACCATTTCAAGTTCGCTTTGTCTATATTCTACAAAAAAATTTGCTGCCATTCCAAACTTTCAATGACTACATTCTAGGCTTCCTGTTATTTCTACTAGAAATTGTGAGTTACCATTTCAAGATTGCTTTCTCTATAATCTACAAAAAAAATTTGCTGCCATTCCAAACTTTCAATGACTACATTCTAGGCTTCCTGTTATTTCTACTAGAAATTGTGAGTTACCATTTCAAGATTGCTTTAGTGATATTCTTCAACTCAATTTGATTTATTCCAGCCTAAAGTTATATAGAATTGACAAGTTGTCGCACTGGAGCGTTTTCTTTGGTTTGGTGTATTTAGTTTCAATTTTTCCGCCACGCAGCACTGCAATCTGTATGGCGCTGCTTTTATTCACAAATACATTGCAAACTCGTAACTTTTATAACTTTTTTTAACTTAATAATTATTTTTTAAATTTATATTTGCAGCAATTTTAATAAACTTAATAATTATTAATAGAATAATTGATCGAAGAAATAACCCCCTTACTGATTAGGAAGAAAAAACATTAGAGGGAGAAAAAAAACAACTTTTTTTCAACCCAAGAATTCAAACGACAAACAATGCCAGTGCAACAACTTGTCTATCCTATATAACTTTATTCCAGACATTCTTGCAACATTTCTTATAACAAAAACCATTATGGAAACATTTAGATATAAATATGAATAAAAAAAACTCCATTTTTCTATGTTCAACATTTTCTCTTAAAAAAAACGAAAACTAGAAGTTAAACGAAAGAATATTACGAGACATCTTTAAAAAAAACTGAAATGACAAGAAATCAAAAAACCGAGGAGGTAATGTTAAAAAAAGAAAACCCTAGTGAGAAAATGTTGGTACCGGTCGAAATGTAATATAAAGGTTTTCGGTTCTCTAGTAGAAGGGGGCACCGGAGTTGCGGTCCAAATGGGAATATAACTCAGGACCCCATATCTCTGGGCACAGAAAAACTTTTTCCTTTAGCATCCAGCCCCTAATGTCCGCTCGCATTAACCCATGAATCCATTCTTACTAGCCCATAAAACCTCACACCGGAGCTTTTTTTTTTTTACTTCTCTATCTTTATTTTTTTCTTTACTTCTAGTTTATTAGTTACAATGGAAAGAAAAAAAAGTTGAAAACCTTAGTACGATAAAGGGCGTAGGTAGGTCATACGGAAGAAATCATATTATACGAGTTCTCCCTCAAACTTTTCTCTCTCCAAGGGATTCTTTAATGACACATGCTTTAGTTTAAGGTGCTTTAAACCACTGTTAATGTTACTTCTCAGGGCTTTTCTTAATAATCATTATTTCTTTAGTTGTTGAAAAAATATAAAGAATATTTGGAACGAATCGATTGATAATGCTTGATGAGGTGTGATATATATTAAGATGTCGTAAATGGAATTCTAGTTCAATTTTTAAGTTTTTTTTTTTTGTAGTTTTCTTACTACCGAAAGATTAAATTTTAAATAATTCAAATTACAATTATCAATAACTACGGGAGACATAAAGAGAAAAATAGACCCCCGCACCGGGACCCGAACCACGGGACCTCTGTTTACCGTACAGGTGCTCTTGCCAACTGAGCTATACGGGAGAATGATTTTTCCCTGTCGTAACTGATACATATTCCCCGAATCCAAGCTTTTAATCTTATTCTACAAATCTATAGAGCCAAATATTCACGGCAACAGAACTAGACCGAGAATTAACGCTTATAATTGTAAAGTACTNTATTGAATTTACCAAGGTGGTACAAACGCGGAATCGTTTTAAATATGTAAAATGGAACAATTTAAAAAAAATTGCAAGTAAATCGGACAATTAGAAGTTAGTGGGCCAAATAGTGCAGATTTACCAAAAGTACTTATCTGATTAGCATGAAACTTTTAATTTATCAAAAGTAACTCGTAGATTGCCCCCTGATTAATTTGAACCGTCTGCGCTCTTTAACTTTTGCTAAATTGATACTTTAATTCATGTAAGAAATCAAAACAATTTTGAAACATAAAATAAACAGGGGAAACAATCTAAACTAGACTGTCAATTCATGTGGCAGATTGCTTTCTCGTATCGTACCCCGTACTTTATTAATTTAATGCTTTTACAGCCATTACTGTCTAATTTATTTGTTCCCCCCGTTTTCTAAACTGTCATAATGTTGTTTTTTTTCACATGAATTAAAGTATTAATTTAGGAAAAGTTAAACAGCGCAGACTGTTCAAATTAATCTGGGGCTATTTGCGAGTTACTTTTGATAAAATATGACAGTTTCATACAAATTATTTAAGTACTTATTAAGATGTAGGTGTAAATAAATGTATGTTTGTGTGCCTGTGAAAGAGAAACGAGCGCAGAAACAAGAAACCTATATGGAATCAACAATGAGCTAATTATGACCTATCATACAAATTTCATTAAAATCGGACAAATAGTTTTTAAGAAAATATGTGTTACAAAAATTGAGCGACAGACAGACACGGAACCAAAAAATGTTCCCTGATGTCTTTAACGGATTTCTGTCTTGGAATTTTTGAAATCGGAGGGCTACAATTTTTTCGTTCGTCAGAGTGATCACATAGCTTCCGCTACCTTCGGTAAGCTCGGAAGCAATATATGTATAACACATGTTTTATAAGTTTTTGGTAGTTTTCATACTACGGAAAGATTAAATTTTAAATAATTCAAATTAAAATTATCAATAACTACATGAGGACTACATGGAGAACTACATGAGGGAGACATACAGAGAAAAATAGACCCCCGTCCCGGTGCGGGGGTCTATTTTTCTCTGTATGTCTCCCGTAGTTATTGATAATTGTAATTTAAATTACATATTTGGAATTCTAGATTTTGTAAAAGTGGACAAAAAAATAAAATTGATCACGTTTTTACTTCAAGGAATAGAAAACATCTTCAAGACAATTTATTTAAAAAGAACTAATCATGAAATAATTAATTCCTTTAATTACATGATTAGATTAAGAACATTATTTAGTTAAACGTGTAATTATTAGGTATCAGCTATGATTTAATCTGGATTTTAAAAAAAAATTGAGTCTAGGACCACAAAGAGATGGAATCATATTGAATGTACATGGAACACAATGTATTAAAAAATAAAAACTGTCATGCGCAATAGAACAGCTCTTGGTTCTCCTGCCTGCTACCAAAGTACTTTGTTTATAATTAAGTTGTGTTAAATATAACACAATTTGTTGTTTCAAATTATAACCAACTTCTTTTTGGTAACCTGGCTTAGAGGTAACATTGGAGAGCTTAGTTTACACTCTGTTTTTAAAAATCGTCAAGAAAAAGCTTCGAGGAAAGATCTTTCATGAAAACATATTTATTAGCAGAATGGTAATAGTTATTTACGCAACAAGGGAGAGAAGTATGTTTTCCGGCTCGAGGTTAAGTTTTCTCCAGAGGCAACGCCGAAGGAGAAAACTTCATTAGCTCCCGAGGCCGTAAGGCCGAGGGAGATAAATGAGTTAGCTCCCGAGGCTTGCCGAGGGAAATAACTGTAGTATTAGCTCTCGAGGCTTGCCGAGAGAGATAATCCCGAGAGTAGAAATACTTCGATCCATGTTGCGTATTAAATTTTATCTACGACTAGTGCACCATGGGTAATAGCTATTAAGTTTGTAAATATAAATGTTTTACCTCAAATTCACGCAATTTAAACACCTTAAACTGATATTTAGTTACTTGATTTATTAAAATAACAATTCTTATACTAAATATATACGTTTTTAATTTAATTACATTTAGTTTGTTTTTAATTTAAAGACTTTGTATGATAACCTAAAGTAACCTTCCCGAAAAAAAGTAAACAAAACACCTAAAAAAACAACACAATACTTAAAATTTACCTAAAAAATACCTTTTAAGTTGGTATGACTGGTTTTTTACTCCCAAGGGAGGGAAGTAACACTTCTCTCCCCCTGTTATTAGCAATGTAAAGTCTACTTACAGTGTTGTGTAAAAATACAAGTCTTCGGTTGGAAACGAACAAAAAATCACTAAATGAGATCCCCACAAAAATGTGATTTTTAATTTGGTAATCATGAACCAAAACTTACTAAATTTTAGCTAATGTTTTCCTAATAGCTAACTTTATCAGAAATAAGTCTCAATAAGAGCACTAAGAAAGCATCGAACTTAAACAGAAAGAATGCACTACAATAGAACTGAAAAAGAACTGAACTTACACAAAAAGAAGATAAGAGCACTAAAAAAGGATCGAACATAAACAGAACTACACACTCATTATAATTTTATAAGCCAAAATAAAAGCTTTTAATATTTTGTGAAGAAGACTGATAAGAAATTCGTCATGAAACTTGTACCATACGAGGAGTAATTACTTTTAACGTTTATCTTTAGTATACTTTATCTTAGCCAACATGAACTTAGTTTTATGGAGAAAAGATCTTCCAGTTATTTATTTTTACATCAAGAGCAAATATCGTAAAAAAAGGGTTCTTTAAAGTTTTAAACATTCTAAAAACAGGTGATATAGATCTCTCTCTAATGGGTTCGAACCTGAGTTTGTAAGTTGTCTAGTTCGACACCTGTCACCTGGAAATAAGCCAAAACCTTTATGTAGGTGTGAAGCTAGCGTGTGGAAAATTATAACCCCAAAACCGGAGTCTCGGTACACTATATGGATTTTACGCTTTTAAAACCTTCATCCACTGGAAAATCATTTCCCCTAAAACTCCTTCCACTCAGGAAAACAACGACGTATTAGTCGGAGAAATGGAATTGTCAATTTTCATTTCCCCTCACAGGGTTTTACGCGTTTTTCGAAAATAATAACACACGACCTGGTTTTAGTTGCGAGTTTCAATTTCACCGTTTGTTTTAAAACCGACGCCGGAGGTTGGTGTGTAGAAAGTCAAAATATTTTGACATCTGACGTCGTTTTGAACTCTAAGTGGAAATCCAAATATTCGTAAAAAAAGATTGGAATCTACTAGTCAAATTTTGTTATAAACTTTTAACTAAATTTAATAAATGTGTAGAAAATACCTCACGGGTTTAGTTAAAAGTTTACCAGGTAATATTTAGGTAAAGGATAAATCCCGACAAATATTCCACTATTTCATGTGAGTTTGATTGGATAAACCCCATCTCATAGTAAATTTAAATAAGCCGTATATAGTATATAGTTTCTCCCGCTGGTAAAATTGATCAAACATTGCATACACAAATATTAAAAATGAATTTCAACTGCAATAAAACCCAGGTAGAACCTGTGTAAACTAGACCCCTTCTATGGTGGAAATATTTTCTCGAAAAATACTTATATCTTCGTAAAACACCCTGCACTAAGCTTTGGCATTTTTTCTGCAACCGAAACTTTCCAGCTAATTTTAGATCAGGTTTTACTGTTTATGTTGTGGATTATCATGAATAATAATTGCAAGATAAAAAGAACTTTTTATATACTAAGTTTTTAAATTTTCTGTTACAATTCTGCGTTCTGAGCTATTCTATAAGTTTCAAATGTCTAAATACTCGGGATGTTAGTTAAAAATCGATTGCTAGATTTGTACTGGAGAAACAAACAAACAAACAAGAAAGCAAGCTAATAAAAACGTAGTAAAAATAGAAATTGAGGTTAAAGAGGATTAGTCCTAAAAGTAGAAATCAAAATTTTGGATTTACTGACATACATTGAAAAATGAATTTGTTCTTTAAGGTATAAAAAAGATTAGTGAAATAATGAATAATATTTTTTCCCCGTGTTTTCGGGATTCTCTCAGCCTTCTTCCTATTTTAATACTTTGTATTTTTTTTTTTTTTTTTTTTTTTTTTTTTTTTTTTTTTTTTTTTTTTTTTTTTTTTTTTTTTTTTTTTTTTTTTTTNAGTGAAAGCAGTTAAATATTTTGACAAAGATGTGCTTACAAATATGATTAATTAAAGTACTTAATAAATCAGCAAAGAACGAAAACCACATCTGGACATTTTCCCCCAACTTGTTATCTATCAATCTGTGAATAGATTGTCACAGAGTTGTTTTTGTGCGGAAAAGTTAATGATATAAACCTTGAAAAGTTCATATTTATTAGGTAGTATAAAGTTAAAAACCATTTAATAGTGATGAAATCGTGCCATCTTGCCGTTTTTGTCAGGAAAGGAAGGGTTTTTCTGTGACGTGTTTAGGTTTAGGTGCGTTTTTCATAACTCCAACCCTTTTATCTATTGCTATCTATTTCTTGATTTATGAAACGGTCCGTTTGCGTTTTTCCTTACGATAGTTATTCGTAGGTTTAGTAAGGGTTCTAGACTTCAACCTTTCATTTTATAGAGAACAAAACGTTTATCATTTGTTCTCTTCTTTTTAATTCCGTTCGAAAATAAAAAAAAAATAAAAAATAGGAAAGTTTCTATACCGGGATAAAGTTGAGGTTTGTTATGTTGGATAAATACAAAGTGCGTGCCATAACAGTGAAGGTGTTTTGCCCCGGTATTATAACTAAAGGAAACCATACAATAAATTCACTTTTCCCTCCGCTTCGTAGGGGGTAGGTACATGTCGTCTACCCTTACCGTCATCGTCTCAAGGTGTGAGCTTAAAATTATGGGCATAAAACTTTATTCCGGCTCCCCCATCAGCCATCTCATACGCACAGAAACGGAAAATATATGGGTGTTTAGCGTTGGCTTCACGTGGAAAAACAGGGGGCGCCTTTTTGAAACACGGAGGGCCCTGATGTTTCATTCTCAACCTCATACACCCCTTTTACCACAGAATATAATAATTATAACAATTTTTTTATTTATTTATTTTTTTTACAATAATATGTAATGCTATAGATGTTTTAATTCTTAACATTTTTGAAAATATTTTATTTCCCTTTTAAATTGATAAAATTGTAAGACGCTCCTCGGCTTGGTTTTGGGAAGCATGGTAATTTAACTTATTTTTATTGACACGTGCCTTATGCATAGGTCATTTACTTGTTTTTCCACTGTTTCAATAAACAGGATGTAGACTGTCTGAAGTGTGTTTGTTGTAGTGTGTCCTTGTGTTCTCTTGGCATTGTGTTGGTAGCTGGGACCGTGGGATCAGCTAATCAGCACTTTGCTAACTTGAGAGTTTCAGCACAATTGTGCTGAACTTGTGCTTTGCAGTCAGTTTCCAAGAGTGGGTACTGATTGTCAGAGGAGTGAGGGAGGGGCCTGCGGCCTGACGACCGGTTCACTTTGGATCGAGTCTCAGAGGAAGACACAGGTTGGTGTTTTGGTTTTACAAGTAGGGTTCTGTCTATTTAGTCTGTCTATTATTTCTGTCAATTA
>KZ651407.1:346464-359443 GCA_001010745.2 Gerris buenoi
TCCCGTAGTTAATAATAATGATGATTTGATGTAGGGGAGACCGGGGCACAGAGGAACTAATAAGGTTTGTGTTCAGATAACTTCAGCATTATTAAATAAAATTATGTTAAATAAGAAGTATTTATTAGAATATACATTTCTCTAACTGTTCCTCGACTCACAGTTCTTAATTTTAATTATAAGTATTTTATTTTAATTTTTTCTGTAAAAAGTCGATTGTTTTGTTATTGGTTGTTTGTTGTCGATTTTTAGTTCGATTTTCACTTCCGTTTATTTAGAAAATCAAATTAAATTCTACATTTTTATTTTTATTTGGCAGTAGCTACAAACAATATTTTCATCGCCATCTTCAGCCCCTGCGCAAGAACCATTTGTCCATTCTTTACAAATTCAAATAACAGCATGGGGTGTACCGCATTCTTTTACGGTCCTCTGTGCCCCCAAACCACATGTCATTAAAAAACATTTTATGACAAGATACACGACAGACTTAAACAAATGAAAACAATTTACATTATAAAAATAAGACCTAAGTTTATCAGATACAGTAAATTTGTTTAAAAATTCTTTATCAAATTAATGTTACATTTAATTATATATAACGTAAATATTAGATCACTTTCCTTGAAAATTGAAAAAAAATTGATCAAACTTAGTTAACTCTGCCAGTGATTGCTCACGTCTGGAAACAAACTAACTCTAATAGATCATACAGATTTCCGGTTTGTAGCGCCACTATACAATAAAAAAACTCAGTGGACCTCTGTGCCCCGGAGGTCCTCTGTGCCTCGGTCTCCCCTAATTGATTATGATTTATACCACTTCTTTATTCCTTATAGATTTTAATAAGTAAATCTCAACCAACATTTAACATTTAGTCAAACTTCAGATAATATTTGAGCTGCAATTCTACAATATTGATTCTTTAAATTGCTACTCCCCTGGGTTTTTTTTTTTATTAATATAAATGACTTTGACTAAATAACTATTAAAGACAAAGGGATATTTAGTCCAATATACTTAGGGACAAAGGGATATCACACTTCTGTATTTATAAGGGGAGTAACAGTCTAAAGAAGAACATTCCGTACACCTTCTTTAGATTGTTACTCCCCTCTGTTTTTTATAAGGGGAGTAACAATCTAAAGAAGTGTCATTATATTAATATAAGAGCATTAAATGCAACTATATGCAACTTAATAGATATCTCTAAAACTTATAATGGCCGCCGTCAAAAAATGCAAATATTAGTTCAATTTTTAAGTTTTTTTGGTAGTATTCATACTACGGAACGTTTAAATTTTAATTTAAATCAAATTATAATTACTATTTATAACGGGAGACAGACAGAGAAAATTAGACTTCAGCACCGGGAGTCGAACCACGGGCGTAAATAATAATTATAATTTGATTTAAATGAAAATATTAAAAGAACTATAAAGTTGTCACAAATTCAGAGATACAATCCGTGGGCCGAATTCGTTTATATCGATAAATTTTTAAGCAGTAAGCTCGTTATTTATTAGACAAACAAAAAAATACACAAAATTTTAAAATCCTAAGCCTCTGAAATTAAGAACTCACTAAGCTCCTACAATTATGTAAGGAATACAAATAATAGAAAACAATACAATATGGTGATAAAATGTGAAATAAATATAAATATATAATGATAGTTAAATTGAGACATTAAAATAACATATATTTAATTATTACGGACATCTCTAATTGATCATTATCATTTTAATTGGTTATTATCCAGTGAACTGATTAGTTTGTGTTATTTGTTAACGAAACAATTACGTATGTTATTACAGAAACAGTAATTACGTCAAATTACGTTTAATCATTGTTTGTTAATTGTCCGCTTCTGTTTTAGAACTAGTAAGAATGCTAAATCGCATTCAAGGGATTGATTCATTAAAGTCTATAATTGAAATCATGTTTGGTAATATAAGATGAATAAAGTTGCCAAATATTTGTTTATTATTATGGGTTTGACCAGGTTTTTGGGTTTTTACTTTCTCATATTGATTCGAAAATTCGATTTTGATGGATTTACACGTTTTGAGGTCCCCTGAGTCCAAAAAAGTGGTTTTTAAAAAATGTCTGTGCAGACGCACGGAGCCTAAACTACCGTGCCAAGTTTGACGAAATTTGGCATATAAGTTGAGAAAAATCATACCCCTAGGCCAATTCGATAAATTAATTTTAGCTCCAAATTTGGGGCACTACCCCCCCCAAAAACTCTGAAAAAACGTGAAAAAAATTATTTCTCGAAAAGGGTTCCGACGATTTCGATTAAAAAATTCTAAAATGTAGTCCATTTAAATACGAATCTAAAGATATAAGCCGTTTTTCCCTGGAAAAATAGTAGTTTAGTTCCTGAGAAAATAACTTAAAATGCAGACTGAGAGAGCCCCGGTTCGATTCCCCGCCCAGGAGAAGTTATTTTTATGAAATGTTCAATAATAACTAAATCTACATACAAAAACTAATAAATGGAAAAACATTGGGTCTAAGAAATTATGAATTGGTATATGAGAAAGTTTGTCTGAGTTGTCTTTGACCGATTTTTTCTCGAAGTAGTCTACGTTATAGTTTCAAAGGGCTCTGATAATTTTTAGTGGTTCAAATAGATCTAACTTCTCTCCTTTGTCTCAAGCGTGGATGAGTTTTACGTTGTAATTGTTAAATGGTTGCTTAATATCGATAAGTTGTTTCCACAAAAAATTTTTATTTTATTATTTTTATTTTTATTCATTTTATTACAAAAGAGTATATGTATATTTTTATCAGTGTTTTTAGTTGCCTTCCAGTCTGGCCAAAGTAAACTCCTTAATATATATCACTTGTGAGTTAGTCCGCAGTTTTCTAATCTATCTAAATTGTCTCCAGATGTTCCTATAATTTTCTTAAGATATATGTATGCTTTAAAAGGTCAAATTTGTAAACGCAAGAGACAAATCGGACAAGTTCGCAAACCAGCATATTTGGCCAATCTCTTTTCAAGATGATAATTATTAGTGCGGAACCACATTTATAGTAGTACACAACCACATTTATAGCAGTACGCAACCACATTTATAGCAGTACGCAACCACATTTATATTAGTACGCAACCACATTTATAGCAGTACGCAACCACATTTATAGTAGTACGCAACTACAAACATTATATTTATACTCAGGGCGTCCTCCCTCTTTTATTTAATACCGGACATGACGCATATCCTTAGAAAAATGTACATATAAACCCTTCTTTTGAAGGAATGCTTTTGTTGGGGTTTCCCTATATCTTATCTTCCTGTGCTTGTTATTAAATTCAACTGAAAAGTTTTTAAATTTTTTTTTTGTACTTTCGGTGAAGGCTGTTTAAGGACTGACCGGTAAACGCAGTAAATTATATAACAGCTTTTATCGCTAACTACTGTACGTTCATTCATGTACTATTGCATTATTATTCAAAATAATTATTTGTATAAGTGTTGGGTAGTATTCATTATTCATACTACGGAAAATTTCTATTTAAATCAATTTTTAATGATTACCTATTATTTTTCTCTGTCTGTCTCCCATTGTTAATAATAATTATAATTTGATTTAAATAATTATTTGCTATGAACAGGATTTTCATTAAAACAGAAAACCTGTAGACCCTAATAGTCTATTACGGACTATGAGTTATACTGAGGTTCTCCTCTATAAAATTTAAAAAAAAAAGCCATCAAATATACGGAGCTTATAATAATAAAAAAACATTATTAGTACGGAAATAGATTGAATAAGTCTAAAAAAAGAAACGCGGAAATGCTTTATTTTAATACTTCGTTTAAAAAAAGTCATGCAACTTTTTAACAAAAAAAAAATAATACATAAATAAACATTTTTTTTTTTGGTGAAAAAAAGGAGTTTTGAATAAAAGAAGTTATTTTTCCAGGTTAATCCCTAATTTAAAGGGAAGCAAGGTAAAGCCCCGGGGCCTGGAGAACTCTGCCCCATGGAGTCATATTTCAACATTACGCCGAGGTTTGAGGAAATAACTCCGTCCGGGATTTAACTCTTACTTTAGCTTCAACTGTGGGCCAGCTGTATCTCGCCTTAGTCTTAGTTATAACACCAAAACTAACTGCCGCGTTAGTAAACACGCTTAAAAATAAATGTTAAAAAAAACTTTACCTAATCTAATAATATTGCTATTGTTTTTAAAAAAAATGTTAACAATATGCACAATATGAACTATTGACAGTCTGAAAGTAATTTTTAGAAAAAAATAAAATAAATATTTATACAAAGAAGATTAAAATGCATGCAAGACGTTTTCCTCATGTAAGCTTAGTGGTTGAAAAAGTAAGGCGCAAATCTAGGATCCCGAGTTCGATTCCCGCTTGCGGGAATAACATTTTTGTACAGTTTTTTTCATACTAATAGTGTAATTGGTTATTTTCTCTTACTTAAAGAGATAGCAATACACTCTAGTATCTAGGTAACAAGGTAGATAAGCTAGAGTATACTAACATTATTCAATTAATTTAGAAAAAAAGAAGCTAGATCTTCTGTAACACCCATATAAAATTATACATCTATTAGTAATCGATAAAATAGCACAGAAATATTTAAGAAAATAGGAGACTATAAAGTAAAATATATAGGGACACATACCTTGTGTCAAATGACAACTTGTCAGATATAATTTAATATTTATATTTATGACATATATCTGAGTCTTAAGCGGCCCACACACTAACAGTTTAACTGAAGATAATGATCTGACAGGCCACACACTCGTCAGTTTTTCTTAAGACGACGGACTGCAGTCGGAGGTGAACTGTAGGTGTGTGGAGGGTAGAGGCGAGGATCAGATGGAAGGAGAGACGACAGTCCGTGGACTGTCAGGCCTGTGCCTCAAATACAAAGTCGCCAGTCGGCCTGCAGTCGTGTAGAGTGAATCGTCTTTATTTTGTTTATTTCCCTCCGTCGGACTGCAGTTAAAAATCGTCAGATCTCGGCCTGCAGGCGCTCATCGCACAGTGTGTGGCGCATACAGGCACAGATCTGTAGTTCTTTACGATTTCCTGCAGACGGCGGACTGTTAGTGTGAGGTGGTCTGAGATTTTGGCCTTACGATAATCGTATAAGATAACGGCCTGCAGTTAAACTGTAAGTGTGTGGGCCCCTTTAGATTAACCCTAGAACGGTATTGTTATTTCTCAAGATAGATCAGTACTCCTATATAAGTTTCCTTAAATAATTTAACAATTTTTTTTTTTTTTATACAACATATTTTATATTATATGAGTTTGTCCGTCTGTCAGTCATTAATACACCTGATCCTAAAGAACTCAACATAAATATAGAGGGGTGCCCAAAGGGGGGATTAAAGGCGCTCAGAGCGCCATTAAAAAAAAATATTGGGGGGATTTTGAAAAATTTGGGGGGGTGATTTTTTTAAACCTACATATAAATAATATTTATTCTATAAAGTTTCAATTTACATTAATTGATGTTTGTACGGTAAGTTTATTATGATACTTGATATTTATTTATCTATTAGTGTATTATAGTTTATAGTACAGTAAAAATGAACTACCTAAGATAATGTTTTTGTTGAGCATAATTTACTTGGAAGAAGCTTTGTTGTTGTATTAGACTTCTTCTCCCGCCGCCTGGCCTCGGTGTTTGTACCTTTTATACCACTAGATATATTTATTTTTAACTTATAAAAAAAAAAGTAAAAGTATTAATCGTTTGTAAGCGAATTAAATTTCAGAGCAATGCACTGCAACCGACATTGATCTGAAGGGTCGGGTTAAGATCGGAAGAAACTTTTGATGATAATCTTACATACTCTCTGATAGGTGAATTGTTATAAATGTTATTAAAACATAAATAAGAATTAGTGCCGAATCCAGGGGGGGGAGGCACAGGGGACACGCCAAAAAAAACCCTCCCTCAACAATTAACTGCAGACGACGCCCATGACTTACAGTAAGATATTGTACTGCAGTAAGCATCAGCATAACATTTCCTAACAAGTACATTCTAAAACAATTGTTGTTGCTTGGGCANGTTTTCAAACAAAATATTAGGGTCGTCACAAAGTGGATTTACTAATTGTTTAAGCTGAGACATCCAGTTGAATTTAGTGAAATTTGAGGGGGAGGAGTCAAGCAGTTTAAGCTGGTTAAAGCAGATCTTGAGTAAGGAGTCCTGCTCCTGCGTGTGGAGATGATTGAGTCAAGATAGCGCCTGTTTTAGCACAAACACGGATATGTGCTCTAGTCCGAACTCCTCTCGTACTATGTAGTGGGGGGTGTTTTTATTAAGACAGAAAAAATGTTTAAAGAAGGCGTTCTGGGCCGTCTCTAGGTCATCCATATAGCGGAGACCCCAGATTTGGGCACCGTAAGTCAAAGTTGATACTATACAAGCCTTGTATGTCTTTAGAGCGTCAAAAGATCTGTTTTTGGCTTTGGACATAGTTTCTCTAAGAACCCCGGCTGCTGAACGACCTCGACTCGTGGCCTGCTTCAGTGCAGTTTCGAAGACATCCTTTCTAGAGAAGTTTACTCCGAAGTAGTTAAAGGTGGACACCTCCTGTATAATTTCATTATTATAAAAAACCTGTCTTCTATTTGGGGACAGTCCACCCTTACTGAAGATAACTAATTTAGTCTTCGCTGAGTTTACTTCCAGGTCATTATTCTTACAGTAATCTAGAAGCGCACTCATTATATGATTCATATTCACTGGGGAATCCAAAAAGACAATTAAGTCGTCCGCGTACATTAAGATATTTTTATTTAATTAGTTTAACACTAAAGTTAAATAAGTAAAAAACTAATAAACCTTAAAAATAACTCCCTATCTCTCTTTATCATAAAACTTAAATTGAATTTGAAAATATCCCAAAAAATGATTAATTTTGAGCGTTTGTTTAGAAACTCACTTGTACAAAATTATTTTTTCTTAAAGAAAAATTTAAATTTAATATTTTAAGTTTTGTATGATGTTCAAATGATTAAATTAAGTAATAAGTGAATTCAGTCAAACTGAATAACAGCCATATTATATTTAAAATTTGGATGTAACCTATGAGTTTAGCATTAAGGCCTGAAAATGCCTCATAAGAAAGAAAAAACTAGAGCCATAAGAAATTAATAATTTGAACATTATTCCAAATCATGCGTTGATCTGGATGTATAAGTTAGAAAAAAAAAACAAAAAAAAAACGCTTAACTTACATTATCATGGGAAATACATAATCTGTCAATATGTTAGCTTTGTAGTAAGAAAGTAGGTATAGTTATTTAAGTAACTAGGCAGCAAAATGGAATTTTGCTGACAAGTTTTTAGGTTTTAGTTCCGAACCAAAGGCGAGGATAGGCAAAACAAATTTACTGCAGAGGCGAAGTCGAGGCAGGAAATTTACAATTTTACTGACGAGGCGAAGCCGAGTTGTTCCCTGATGTCTAAAACGGATTTTTCTGTCTTGGAATGTTTCATTTCTGAGATTAATATAAAAAAATCCAACCAATCACAATGCTTCCGTTAGCTTCGGTAAGC
Organism: Gerris buenoi; assembly: GCA_001010745.2. Lineage (NCBI taxonomy): Eukaryota > Metazoa > Arthropoda > Insecta > Hemiptera > Gerridae > Gerris > Gerris buenoi. The sequence goes on from KZ651407.1 coordinate 354,031, forward strand.
TCTAATGTTTCAAATTTACAGACTTAAGAAATAATTCAAAATAAAAATAAATACAGTAGAATCCCGGTATTTCATATCCCGTTATATCATATATCCCGATAAATCGTATATTATTGCCGGTCCCTTGAAAAAATCCCGATAATTGGTATAAAACCAATGTATTTCGGTCCCCTCAGTATAACGTACTTTTTTCCCTTTCGAGGTGAACATAAACGTCTTATAACTCGTATAATTCGNTGTGATATATATATTTTTTTAGAAAGATGTGTCAGATAATAGCTGATATCAGTTCTAGCTTAATCTGTTAAAAACCGTAGGTGTAATAATATAGATGAATAAAATGAAATGATAAATGAGACTAGACATAATTAGAAATAAAAATTGTATTATTCTATTAACATTGTGAAAATCTAAAGTGGAAAACATTTCTAAATTATCTTAAACATGCAGACTTGGATAAATCGGTAAATTATAAGGAATAAAAATAAAATTCGCATTTTCTTTAAAAAAAAAAAATAATAATTCAGCAAAAACACGAAATACGGATTAAGATCGTAATTTTAAATGATTCGTAAATTTATTTTTGGAAAATCCGATGTAGCTGTTAAAGAAGAAGAATAAAAATGGAAGTGTTATTATATTAATAGAATTAGAAAAAAGAGAGATTCTAGGAAATAAACGCGAATTCTGTATTAAAGGTTTAATTTATTCGAAGAATTATTACATTAAAATAAGTCGAACGTAATATATTATTTAATTGGGAGGGGATCTTTATTGACATTTTGGAAGACATTTCTCCGAATTAATAGCACAGAGCGAAATTCCATGTTATGAAGGCGATAGTTAATATTTAATTAACCATTTATAAGTTATAATTGATTTGAGTAAAGTAAAAGAGTAGACAATAATAATAGTCAATGAACAACTATGAAATTAAAGTCTCTAGAATAAAACTCAAACAATAAACAAAATGAAAAATACGAAAGTAAGTACCTTAAGTAAATTTAATTTTAATTCAAACTACGAAAGTTGTAATAGAATGTATTAATTATTATCCCACGGGGTATATTAATTATTATCCCACTTATTATATGTACCCAATTATTATATGTATTAATTATTATCCCACGGGGAAAGAAATTTCCAAGTGTACGGACTTTGGTTTGGGGCTAGAGGCACAATACCAATGAAAACCAAACTATTTTTCGACAAAATCGGCACCGATCGAAAGTTTTTAAGACTCCTAGCTGAAAATATTATTTTAGATTCTCTAGGTATTATAAATAGCCATATTTATTAATTAACTATACATTTTATTTTTATTGTTTATAATTAGTGTTATCTAGTTTTTAAAGTACTGCTATTCTTTCACTAACTGTACGAATGTATTTTATTCTATTTTATGTATTTATTTAACAATTGTCTTTTGATTGATTAGTATGCTGTGTTTATAGCAATCCTTTAATGAAGGACAGCTCCACTTTGTACTTTTTGTCATTAAAGTGTTTCTCTCTATGGTTTTTCAGCGTCACTTAAAGATATTCAAATAATGTTTTTTCTTTTCTTTACGCGAATTTTCGCAGCAAGTTAAGCTATTGCAATGGCTTCAAAATTTTTGTAATACGAATTTTTGAAAAAAGTTTCCATGGAAATCCGTTTTAGACCATTTTTTATCGATTCCTGAAATTTAACACTTTTTTTTATGTATGTATGTAGGTATCACTCTAGACTCTAGACGTTATCTCACGCTAGGATGCACTTAAAAATCCAAACAAATTTTAAAATGTCAATAATATCAAAAGAAAGGATGAGTTCATTGGCCAGAATTTTCGGAGTTCATTTAGGGGCCATACTTTGATCACTAGGGTCAAAATATCATAAAAACGTGTTTTTTTCCATTTTACCCCCTCTTATGAAAATATGACAAAATTGTACATAACAACAATTACAGTACTTTTAAAGAGCTTTCCTTGAAGGGTAAATACTTTCTCTTTTTTCGATACCTTCAGAAGATTCTAGAGATATCAATCAGTAATCAAGATCATGACTTAAACCTAATCAATCAGTAATCAAGATCATGACTTAAACCTAATAGTGTCAATGCATTAGCTTGCATTGAAATAATGTTTGAGGCATGAAAATTAATAAAAGAATAATTATAAACGATCTACAGCGCAAATTCAACTGTTCAAAAAGTTTATTATTTAATCACAAGAAAACTTTTAATAGCGTAAAATATTCCCACAGACCCCAACAGAGTTGATAAACAGAGGAATCAACTTTGTTTTGTTTATAACCTGACTGAACGGCGTGGTGGATATCAGCGAATACGTCTCCACGGTTTTATGAATATATTATGATCACATTGTCGGATACGCGCTGATATCAGCGAACAATGATCTTTAGTGAACCAAAGCCCCAATGAAATTTAAGCGAAAGGCAAAATAGACATCAGGACATTGCTACTAGCTCAGGTAATACCAGTCAAAAGACATAATCCAGGGCACCCAAACCGACAATGAAAGGGCGCGACAATTTTCGCGGTATCAAGGATATAAAATTCAAAAAGTCCAGTCATGCAACATGACTTAATGAGCGAATTTTCAATGAGATCTGCGTATTATTGGCTTATGATAATATAGGAAAATTTTAGTTTAGAATTTGGATGGGTGAAAAAAAAAAATTGGTACACCGGGGTACGGCGTACAAAAGTCAAAAAAGTATTTACCCTTCAAGATGCATGTCGTTGGAAAGCTCTTTAAGAGTACTGTAATTATTGTTATGTACATTTTTGCCATATTTTCATGTAAGAGGGGGGTAAAAAATGGAAAAAAACACGTTTTTATGCTATTTTTGACCCTAAATGGTCAAAATTTGACCCCTGAATGAACTCCAATAAGTTTGTCCAACGAACTCAGCCTTTCTTTTAATATAAATGACATTTTAAAATAGTTTTTTTTTTATTTGATTTTTTAAGTGCATCCTAGTGTTCGATATCGTCTGGAGTGACGCGTACATATACACATATATACATATAAACATACATGCATAAATGAAACGGATTTCCATGGAATTTTTTTTTAAAAAATCCGCATTACAAAAATTTTGAAGCTATTGCAATACAATACCTTAACTTTCTTTTGAAAATTCACTAAAAGACTTCAAATATGTTGAGCATAATACATCACGTTTTGAAACGGAATTTTTAATGTTAAAACAAAATTTTTGTTTATCAATCTCAATCACAATTGAGTTTATAGTCGATAAACTGATAAACCACAGTAGCTAATGATTCCTCGTCCCATCTCTTAACTTAAAATCAAAGTTGAACCATGCAAAATACCTCCCTAAAGTCCAAAAATGGCTTATAAATATACCAAACAATTGCCAGTTTATTGTACGAGATCTTCAAAGTACATGTATAGTTTTCTCACGGCGTTCTATATATACATTTTATTAATAATTTTCGGCATAAATGCCTACAAATACACAAGAAAATGGGGAAAAACACATTAAAAATATATAATGCACAACAGCCTTTGGACGGAAAGCATAAGTGTCATTAGAGATCTAAAAAATTTTCAAATAATTTTTATTATTAAACGTTAATTGAATTTAGCACGTTTTAAAATTTTTTATACCATTTTTAATGAATGAAAATTGGTAAAATTTCACTGACAAAGACTAGATGAGAATTTTTGTTATATAAATAGTCTTTCATAAGATTTATTTAAATTTCCTATTAAATAAATATAATTTTATCACGATCGAAAATATGTACATAAGAATTTATATATTAAGGTACTGACATAAGAATACATCAAGTAAGATTGATAAGGAAAATGACATCTATTCATGAGAATTTCCTCTACATAGGGAAAATTACCATATAACTCATAAGCAAACATTAGTTTATCATAGAAAATGTTTAAATATATAAATATCTATAATAACGTAAGAAAAACAGGATATTATACAACACGATGGGACAATAACAAAATACAAATTTAGATTACATGAACATTCGTTTTATATGGTAAATATGACCATAAAACTAATAGGAATAGGTTTATGATATAGCATACGCATGAACTGATACACTATATAAAACGAATGATTGAAAAACTATTGTAAATGTATTTATAAATAGGTTTTTTAATTGAAAATATAATATGTATATGTATTTGTTATTTATTGGCATAAGTAACAAAACATGTTTTGTTGTGTATACCGGAGCCATTATGTTATTTTGAGTGGGGATAGTGTGTGCCTTTCATATTTTGTAAAGGATTGGAGCTTTTTTTATGGAAAGGTATATTGGATAATTTCGGAGTAAATATTTTATAATTTGATTATTTATTATTGTTATTATTTTGTTTATTTTTTATTTTTTATGGGACTTTTTGATTGGACTTCTGTTGGGATAGTTTGCAGGTGTTTAAATGGGTAAAGGCAGTCTGTGTACTGACTTAATGGGGGACCAACCTGGCATTTGCCTAGTAAATTGAGGGAAAAATTGGGGGAAGCAAATATTATCACAACTGATAAAATTAAGTTTATCATATCATATGTTAATGAAACTCATAATTGATAGCATAAGGAGCCGGCTTATTGGCTTATAACAAATACTGATATTGAAAATAAAATATAAATATGTATTCATAATTATAAATACATATTAGGCTTTATTAAATATTATCACAACTATAATATTAAGTAACGATTTATTAATGTAATATTAAGTTTATTAATATTTATTAATATAATATTAAGTTTATCATGTTAAAAAGATTATACATCCTATGTAGTTAATTAATTACACCCTATAATGAAATTAATGTTCAATAAAATTATACGGCAATATGATAACATATAAAGATAAACTAATAAAGATAAACAAAACAATGCAGTTCTTTAATTAGACTATAAAATGAAGTCCAATAATGAAACCAATTATATTATGTGGCTATACTATAACAACTGATAACATATAATAAATCTATATAATATAACAAATTAGGTCAATATGATAACAAATAATAAAATTAAGTTTATCATATTACTTATTTATAACTTAAAGCCCTGATAAGACAAGGGGACGATCTATAATATAAATAATAACGCAAATAAATTGTTTATATAAGGCTTTATATTGCTAATAGTATCGCAACAAAATTATAATACATATAATTTTATCACAATATATAATATAAAGTACTACACAGATTAGCAATAATTTAAATAGTAAGAATGATAAGGGAAGTACCTAGTATTTTATATTCATCTCATTACTTTAGTTGATACAATGATAGTTTAATTTACTGTAATTAGTTATTTAATATATATGTCTGTTAATATAGTTAGTACCCTATTGATAATGGCATAGTGTTGATAAAGTAAATATCACTTTATG
>KZ651407.1:388987-401389 GCA_001010745.2 Gerris buenoi
ATGATTTTTTTTTTTTTTTTTTACTGGTCTTATATTACTTTGCTTTGTAAGTTTCATCGCACATTCCCGTTACCCCAATTTTGAACCACTTCCCGTCATTTAATCTTCCTCAAATTTTGCATATAGAAACAACTATGTTGAAAATAAGACCAGTTTTCAAAAATGGCATTTTTATATTAATTATTTACATATATTAATGGTTTGAAGGAAAAACGCGTATAGATCCGCTGGCTGGCTGGGAACCCACCTCTAGGAACCCACCTTATGGAACCCACCTCTAGGAACCCACCTCTAGGAACCCACCTCTAGGAACCCTCCTAATGGAACCCTCCTAATGGAACCCACCTCTAGGAACCCACCTTATGGAACCCACCTTATGGAACCCACCTCTAGGAACCCACCTCTAGGAACCCACCTCTAGGAACCCACCTCTAGGAACCCACCTTATGGAACCCACCTCTAGGAACCCACCTCTAGGAACCCACCTCTAGGAACCCACCTTATGGAACCCNATATTGCATATGTTATTTACCAGGCATAAAATTCGTGGGTGAGTTTTTGTTAACACTAACCTCATATCATTTTAACATTTAATTTATTTCTTTCTATTGTTTTTCTATTGTTACTTATATAATACTTATATAACAAAGTGAAATTTGAAAGTAATATATGTATATGTAAAAAAAAATACGTGTGGTGTCGCGGCACACCCGGTAGGAACGAAGTTCCTTACATTTTTCATGAAATATAAATTATAAAATCACTCTGCTAAGTACGTATACGAACTACGTACGTGTACTGCTTATACATGGCAGAGTTAAAAAAGAGACAAAATTAAAAGTAACTAGCTGTTTGTACCTAAAATTAAAAGAAAAGTGTTATTTGTATCAGTAAAGCAAGCACCTTACAATAAATGTTGTATTGAATATAAGAAAAAATTTAGTTAAAGAATATGATTGTCAAAGAATGTTAATTGAAATAAGTGTAATTGAAATAACAAAAATAAACAAAACAAGTCAAGTAACAGGGTAACTTAATAACACTTTTTCACGTCTTAACACTTTTGAAGCTTACGTTAACGCGAGCGTTGCGCGTGAACGCTTGGGTGGATAACGTTGTCTATCAAACTTAGCCTGGGCATTGGTAAAATGAACATGTGTACTAAATTTCAACTAACTCGGTGAACTTTTACTTAAGGTACTGTCAACGGTAGATTTCGTGACGGATTTTGCGTGACGGTGATTTTGGTCGTTTTTTTTCGGATTCACTCCCGGGCTCCAGAACGTGCCATAAGGAACTTCGTTCCAAAAGTGTTCAACAAGTGNCCTCCACTTTTGTTGTTTCCCGCCTTCGATTGTGCCACTTTAATCTTATAGACTGTACTGTACTTTCATAAGGTGTACACTCGTGTGCATTATTATTTATAATTGTGCATACTATTTAATTATTAGTTATATACCAGACTTTCATTTTAACGGACAACCCTTAGCCCTTATTAATCTGTTATAGAAAGGTTCTACTGTAATTGGTTCTGGAATAAATCAATTTTTCCGTGGTAAGCTGTGAAATAGTAACTTTAGAGCCTAGAAAACAAAGCTAAAATTAATTTTTTCGTTACGTGGACTTAAAAAATCTTTTCATTACTCCTGGCAGTAAAGAAAAAAAATTTTACGCCCTAGGACGCAAATTTTTTTTATTGTACTACAAGAACTTGTCAAAACTTCCGTAGGAGCGCTGATTTCTTACTAATGTGGCTCTTAGTACGATTGAATTCCGCTAGATGTCAATGCGTTTTATTTATCTTTTCTTATAGTGTAACCTCTTTTTNAACAAAAAAAAAAAAAAATCTATTGTTTTTAAAGGAAGAAGAGTTGAAAATCCACAAATGGCACTAAAAGTCGAAATGCTAACATCGCCACTTTTGAGTATGAATGATCATACCACACCAGAATTGTGTGAGCAATTTTTTTTAAAAAGAGTTACGTGTTGAGGAATCATTTCGTAAATCCAAAAATTAATTTTGTATCTCATCTGGAATGTTGGGTACATCAATGGAAGCAGAGAATGGATTTCGTGTTAATGTTGTTTAATCTTCTTCAAGCTCAGAGAAGTAACGTTGGAGTTCGTTTACAGGGGATGATACGTGTCAGATGATTTTATTTTATTTGTATTTAAAGAAGTAATAGGTATGATTTCTTAAAAGATTTATTTCATTTATTTATGTTTTTTAAAAAAAAAAAAAAAAAAAAATTAACCATATAGTTTAATGTTTGTTGTTGTTGAGAGAGTAGATTTTGCGCTTTCTTTATATAACTCGTCTCAGGCTTTGTTTATCTGTGANTTTTTTCATCTCTAGGTTGGCCCATTTTACCCCCTGGTGCAGGTTTTAAGAAACGCGTGAAACAGGTTTTGTAGTAGATTATTTTTGCAGCAACAAAATCAAACTCGAAGTTGACACGATTTTTCACTATCTTCCCGTTATGATCACCACGTGCGTCTACTGCTTTGATCACAGTGTATCATTAGTTTCTTCCATTCAACCTCATCGCTGCCTGGTACAGTACAAAACAATTCTCAAATTTTTAAATCGAATGTTCTTTTTTTCGTGAAGGACTGCATTGCGATGTGATAAGACTCTTCGACTTCTCACAATCGACATGCACTGTTACAGAGGCCATTATTATTAGGCACTGTTACAGGCCCGTTTTTGCCGCCACTGCCTAGAAACGAATATTTTTAAATTATGTCCACACAAACTTGAAATGTCGCTCACAGGTATAAGGTTAATTCCTTTTTTTTAACTTCGCACCCCACTCCCACACTGACCTAGCTGGCAAAACCCACTGTAACAGGGATTCGAGATGTTCAGTAATCTCTTCTTTCAAATTTTCATTTATTTCACCTTTAGATTGATCAATTTTTAACTGAAGAGTTTCTTAAACATAATGATGTTTCCAAGATTTATTTTTCATTGTCAGTTTTGAAGCTTTGATAAAAATGCCCTGAGACTATCGTGAAATGTGCTAATATTCGTTTACTTTCCTTGAAATTTCTGGTTAAGCATATTTTGTTGTTCTAATATATCTGCTTGATATGCTACTCTTTCCAACCAAGTTTGGTCGTCAAAATATACGTTCGGCAGTATATAATAACCACGTGATCAGAATCCATGTCTGCACAGTTCTTTGAGCAGACGGGTATTAAGAGCACCAGATTTGATATAATTTACGATTTTTATCAACGAATTAAGTACATCTTGTAGTGGATTTGGAAGAGTCTTGGCGGCAAGGGCATACCGGTGAATCATTCAGTGGATTCCTTTGGCTTTGAGGGCTAGTTCTTTTACTTTAGTCTGAAAGCCTGATTTTGACCCATGCATAGATGGCGCACCAATGTAAAAACTCTTATAGAACCTCGCTAATTTAATTTTTTTGTAAATTTATACATGAATAAATAAAATTATTCAACCGTTTTGTAACAAAAATTGCATTATAGCGATTTTTGGGGTTTTTTTTCGGCGACCCCCCAAAAAAACAGTCGCGACCCCTAAGACCCACAGGTTGGGAACCACTGGTCTAACGGAATAAGGCGACGGACGTCAGTTTCGTTAAAGTGCCTAATAATAATGGCCTCTGTAACAGTGCATGTCGAGTGTGAGAAGTCGAAGAGTCTTATTACATCGCAATGCAGTCCTTCACGAAAAAAAGAACATTCGATTTAAAAATTTGAGAATTGTTTTGTACTGTACCAGGCAGCGATGAGGTTGCGAGGAAGAAAAAAAAACCAAAAGATGAGGCATTTGTAATGCAAGTTCATCTACATTCAAAGACACCGTGATCAAAGCATCAGACGCAATTTTCAATTAATTTAGCTTGCAATATTGCATAGGTAGAACCATAATCTCCTTGCAAATCCTTCAGCTCCGCCAACGTAAATTGACAATCGTCGTTATTTTCTAAGTAAGAGAAAACTTTGTTCATGTTCGTGGACATTTTTTTTTTATCTCTAGGTTGGCCCATTTTACCCCCTGGTGCAGGTTTTAAGAAACGNGCTTAAACTTAATATATTTCGCTAATGATGAAAACAAAATAAAATTGTCATCTTAAGAAATAGTATTGTCTCCCCACGTAAATTAAAATGTTTACTAGCCAAAGCAGCCTTCGGCCTTCATAAAGCTATAATCAGTGCCTAAGGACAAAAAAAGTAGGCGATAAACCTGGTAATAATATCAAAAATTAAACAAATTATAATAAAAACTATTATTAGCTGACTGATGGTTACCAGCAAATTTTTAACTTATAAATTACATGCTTTATTAATTGTTAACCATCATTAACCTTAATGTGATTTTTATCAATTTTGTTTTTATTATAATTTTGTTTAATTTTTTCTGGTTTACCCGCTACTGTTTGTTTTGAAGCAGTGATGATGGTCTTGTGAAGGCTGAAAGCTCCTTTGGCTAGAAAAACATTTTAATTTACGTGGAGAGATTATTTTATTATTCCTTAAAATCCAATTAGTTTGGCTGATTCAAGATCTGCAAAGTTAAGCAACATCATGTCGAGCAATTAATTGTACCTACGATAACAACAACAAAAAAGTACTTTATTTATTGTAATCAATGTTATGTATGGATGGCAGTCACTTTATAAGTGAATACCAAAGCATCATTTGTTTGAATTGTATATCAACAAAACATTCCCCCAACAGAGTTGGCTAGTTAACTTTGTCCCTGTCCACAGGCTGGTAGACAAGTTTTAAGTGAAAACGATTCATAACAAAAACAAGAAAGCTTTCAGTAGGGTTGATCTGGCTGTTTATTCTCATTTATACGGAAAACGTTCGAACGTTCACCTCAGCTCTTCACAAGCGTTCACAGTCCCGGTAATAACCTGTCAAAATTCTAATATTTACTGCCTTCCGAGTGGGGAAGCGAGATGTATTGGTAACACTGTTTAACAGGAAAGTCAAGTTTTCCAGGGGGGACAGAAGCGTGGAGTTTCAGTTGGAAATCGTGTGATAAATATACCCCGTCCCCTTTTTGAAAACTCCAGGGGGTGCATGGATCATCGCTATCAGCTGTACACCGGGTACCAAGTCGGCATTTTACATTTTATCAAAACTGTAGGAAAATACGGATAAATGCAGCGCTATCAAGTGAAATATAAAAATTGTCTCATTAATTCTTTCCACAAAAAAATTAGATTCTACTAAACTACCTAGAATATTTTTATATCAGTAGATTTAACTTGCTTATACAAGAACACATTTAGAGAAACAAAAACATTAGTTCTCATAAAAGACCAGAATAGAAATTAAGCATTGCATTAACTAAGACCGAACCTTTATGCTAATAAAAGAATAAGAAGTAATTTAACTAAAATTATATACGCTATAAAATTGTATAAGTTAAGAGGGCTATTTGAAAAGTAACCTTCGATTGGCCACTGTGCGGAAAGTGGGCCTAGCGAAGCCATCGACGTACACGCCAAGACAGTCTGCATCAAGTCACGGACAAATGAATGTCGTACACTAATTTATTTCGTACAATAATTCTTTAAGTCGAGCACTAGTTTGGTTCTTATAGCATATTGAAATGTGCACTCCAAAAACACTTCCGTCCAAATGTAAAGTGCGAGATATTACAAGGCTTTTTCGGAACTTTGTGATGAGTATGCGGACCAAGTGTTGTAAGTGAAGGAGTTAAACGTGAATGGGTGTGTTTATTTAAAAGTGGGCGAAAAAACAATCATGATGAAGAAATAAGTGGTAGGCATTAGCAAAACAGATGAACTTGTTCAGAAAATTGATGGAAAAGTTCGTGAAAATTTCACACTTTTAGAGATGTCTGCAGAGTTCTAGGACTGTGTTGTACGAAGTAGTGACAGAGAGGTTAGATAACCGGAAGTTCTGAGCTTGATGGGTACCAAAAAGTTTTACCGAGCACCAAAAAACTTGCACTTCGCATTTGGACGAAGGTTTTTTTTTGAGTGCACATTTCAAGGGGCTATAAAAACCAAACTAGTGCTCGTACGACATTCATTTGACAGCGGCTCGATGCAGACTCTCTTGGCGTGAACGTCAGAGCAGCAATGGCGTCGCTAATTCCACTACTTCCAGCACATTTGCCAATTGGAAGTTACTATCTGAATAGCCCTCGTATAAAGGTTTAGAACAGAAGTTATGTTTTCGATTTCGCCTAAGAGTATGATTATTTCTGAGCATGTATGCAATTGAAGGGTACACGGGAAAAAGGATGAGAGTCACATTTGTTGAATTTTGAGAAAAACGGAAAACAAAGTTTACAGACTCATGTAAAAGCTATTAGAGGTGTTATAATTAAAGACACATTTGGGTAGGTTTTAATAGTTTCTTTAAAATGAGGATTGAAGTACTGATAGTACACGCCTTGAGCTACAAGATGGTGTTCCTAACTCAATTTTGACAAAAATGTGACTCCTTTTTCCCGTGTACCCTTCAATTGTAATACCACTTAATTCAGCCCATACCTAGTATAGACTGAACGCGTCTTCACATACAACAGACGTATATTTTAAAATATATTTAAAAAAAACACTTTTCTGTGTAAACAATCAAAACCTCAAAATTGAACAGTCGTTCCATCTCAATTCTTTCTCTTTATGCATCTATTAAGTAAATGAGAAAGTAAAAATTAAAGTAATACCGATATATAAACTTATATCGTTGCTCCAAATAGAAGTATGTAATTAGAGTAATCACAATTTGTAACATTTACTTTCGCTGTTCACAAATAGTTGCAACAAAACTAACCGTCGTGAGAGCACAATTTACTTTATCTACTCACGGCAGCAAAATTAAGCATTGTTGTACTGTTTTCAATCTGCAAAACGTCATTTTTCTTGATTCTTTTGTAACGTCAAAATAATCACGCAGCAAAATAATAAAGCGTATTACATAATATTATATTATAGTATATATTATTACATATCCAAGCTATATAATAAAAGTACACATAAATTTTACAAATAGTTCAATTTAAAACTATTAATATTAATTCAATTAATGTAATATTAAAAATATTCTTAGAATAGGTTGAAGTAGTATTATTAGTTGTAAAGTTTGATAAAAAGTACCTAAATGAAATTAGAATTACTAATAAGTATAGAGTATAGTAATTATTAATAATTTCATGTAAGAACTAGTTCTATGACTTTCACAAGTAAGTTGTCAAAGTCCTTGATCATTTTATACCCTGCAATTTATTTTCCTTGAAGAAAATTCTCATAATTTATTAGAAAATAAAATTCCTTACAAACTTAATGAAAACTCTTATTAAATAAATAAATAGCTCTTGACAAGGGATAAAAAAATTAACTGGGAATTTATTTTTGTCATTACTTAATAATACTCTAAGACAAATGTAATATAAAACAATTTTTTTTTTTTTTTACAAATAATAATTGTTTGGAGGAAAAACACATATAGATCCGCTGGCTGGCTGTGAACCCACCTCTAGGAACCTTCAAAGTGAATGAGGAATCCCACAACTGTCTACACCAATCATCATTAAGCTGTATTAAGCTCGCTTTAATGATAGAGCCACGCGACGGCGAGTTAATATATCATTAAAATTTGTTCAACAGATGTTTGTTAACTTTCTGTTATCGATTTCAAACAGAATCAGATTTATTTTCATCAATATTTAGGGAAATAGATTTTTCCAGGGCAACGGGATTGAATAGTTTGATTTGAATTTAGAATTTTTTAAAGAAAATAGTCGGAACCGATTTCGAGATATATTATTTTTATAAAGTATTTTTTGAGTTTGTGAAGGGGCAGCCCCCTAAAATTGGAGCAAAAATTCATTTCTTTATTTCGCTTTCAATTCATTTCGGGGAGTAATTTTTCTGAGCATGTATGCCAAATGTCGGGAAAAATCTCCGAGCGGTTTAAGCTCCATGCGTCTGAATGGAAAATGTCAAACAGACATATTTTAAAAACCGCATGTTTTTAGACTCAATAGACCTCAAAACGTGAAAATTCATAAAAATGTCAAATTCGAATATTTGCGCCATCCCAATACTTTCTCTTTAAACGATAAAGTAAAAATTACGATTAAGTAAACATTTTCAAGCAAGTCCGTATTCTATAATCTCAAAAAGCTACGCTAGCTATGTTCGCTATAAGTTCTAAAAATACCTTTCTATACTGATAACGAAAATGGTCACACACAATTTAAAGTTTTATAAGTTGGTCACACAATTTTGAAGTCACAAAAATTTTGCATACGATTTTTCGATGTTAGCTAGATCGCAAAGCGTCGCCGGAGTGTTTGTTTGTGGCTATATTCTTGAGGACATTTCAAGTCTGTATAAATAAAAGTTATGCGCACTAGACCACTTTGATTGGCAATTTGCACGAATTGCTGCTACCCAACCAAAGGCCTTGCATCTGGTTTTTATTCTTCAGTCGAAAATATTTTCAAGGCTATCTTTTATTTAATGTAAAATACACTTTATAGCTAACTATAGTCTATAAGATTAGAGTTGGCACAATCAAAAGGCGGGAAAATTTTGAGGGAAACGATTTGTTTAATGCAACTTCAGAAAAAAAATGCTCTACTCTACCCCTGTTCTACAAAAAAAATATAACATGGCAGCACCGATTTTCCCTTTTTATAACCCCAAAACTACCTTCACATTTGTTATTTCCCGCCTTCGATTGTGCCACTTTAATCTTATAGACTGTACTGTACTTTCATAAGGTGTACACTCGTGTGCATTATTATTTATAATTGTGCATACTATTTAATTATTAGTTATATACCAGACTTTCATTATAACGGACAACCCTTAGCCCTTATTAATCTGTTATAGAGAGGTTCTACTGTAATTGGTTCTGGAATAAATAAATATATGAGCCGATTTTTATTTACATGCCATGTTACAACAATAAAAAAATATATTATGTAATCTTAACTGTCACGTTAAACAAGTTAAAAAAAAAATAATTTTCCTTTATTGTTTTCACGTCAAATAAAAATGTTAAAATAAATTCTAAGAAATGTTTTTCAAATAAATGTATAAGAGAAATGTATGCATATTATAATATTATATTNTACCATCGAAGATTGAAAAAGAAGAAAACTGAAGAGAACAACGGACATCTTCAGAAAAAGGTAATATCTTTCCTATACTTCGCCCCCGGTTCAGAATGGCTTCCACGCAAATTCGATTAGGAGAGCCCTAGGACCAGTCAAAAATAAGTTACTTAAGTTAATTGGGAGTATTAGGGAATGGGTTAAAGAAGAGGAGAAAGGATTGGTCAGTAGGGAGAAAGGAATAGATTTAACCGGGAAGTTGGAGAGGTATTCAGAAAGGTTTAATGAGATGGTTAAGCAAATAGAAGAGGCGTCAAAAACGGAGGAGGATTTAGGGAAATATGAACAAGATATTGAGTCCGGATAGAGCGGTGAGATCAGCGGTAGTGCAAACCGAAAAGTCTGCTGTGATGCGACCGATGCCAAACTCTATCCTCGGAAAGTACGGAAAAAATCTAGTGAAATCTAAAAAAAACAACTGACATGTTCTTTGATTGGTTTGTTATAATTATTTTNTAAGAAATGTTTTTCAAATAAATGTATAAGAGAAATGTATGCATATTATAATATTATATTGTTCCATTTTATTCGTTTATACCATGAAAATAAAATCAAGACTGTTCCTTTTATCTACCCTTGTTTTCATCTTAAAAGCACCTAACGACATAAATAAATGTATGTTGATATAAATAAATAAGTAAATGAAGTATACTTTTAAAATGAGTTACCTTGAACTGATGTGAAAATAACAAATCATACCTGAAACAAAAAAAGTAAAACAATAAAATAAATTACAAATTAGTTATAAACTAAATAAAAATATTAGCAGTTTGGTAATAATGTTAATATTATAACCATATTTTATTCACGAAATGTATTCTTTTTATTACTAATATATCGTAATTAACCTACTCTACAAACAATATTATGACAAACTAAAGAAATGGAAACTGGAAACATATGTCAAAAGGAAGAAAAAATATAATGTTGTGTTAAATGTAATAATTAATATAAAAATTCCATTTTTGAAAACTGGTCTTAGGCTAGGCGCATACATAAAATTTTTAATCGCTCGACTATTTAGTTGTACGTCATAAAGCTATTGGACCTTATGGGAATGCGCATACTATCGACGCGATAGTTGCTCGATTAAAAAGTCATAAAACTTCATCGATCGTCTTTTGACTATTTAGTTGAACAACTATCGTCGACAGCTCTATGTACATTGTCATATATTGGAGTGCGCATACACTCAACTAAACAGTCGATCAGCGACTGTTCAAAATGAGTTTTTCATACCTTAAAGTAACACTTAAAATTTTTTTCTGGCGATATAGAGCGTCTCCATGTTGTGCCACGATGTNTGATCACACCACATTCACTTCGATGTACATGACTCATTGTTGATCACACCACATTCACTTCGATGTACATGACTCATTGTTGATCACACCACATTCACTTCGATGTACATGACTCATTGTTGATCACACCACATTCACTTCGATGTACATGACTCATTGTTGATCACACCACATTCACTTCGATGTACATGACTCATTGTTGATCACACCACATTCACTTCGATGTACATGACTCATTGTTGATCACACCACATTCACTTCGATGTACATGACTCATTGTTGATCACACCACATTCACTTCGATGTACATGACTCATTGTTGATCACACCACATTCACTTCGATGTACATGACTCATTGTTGATCACACCACATTCACTTCGATGTACATGACTCATTGTTGATCACACCACATTCACTTCGATGTACATGACTCATTGTTGATCACACCACATTCGCTTCGATGTACATGACTCATTGTTGATCACACCACATTCGCTTCGATGTACATGACTCATTGTTGATCACACCACATTCGCTTCGATGTACATGACTCATTGTTGATCACACCACATTCGCTTCGATGTACATGACTCATTGTTGATCACACCACATTCGCTTCGATGTACATGACTCATTGTTGATCACACCACATTCGCTTCGATGTACATGACTCATTGTTGATCACACCACATTCGCTTCGATGTACATGACTCATTGTTGTTCAACCACATTCGCTTCGATGGTACATTGAAGTAGGAAAGTGAATGAACTTCATTAGTTAGTAACAAAATATTACGTGGTCTAAATGTTAGGTTAAAATAAGTGGCTTGCGCACTCCATGCTACTACTATCGACTATGTTCCCGGTTCCCCACCCCTAGAAATTCTAACGTTGACGAATTATACCTTAATGTCGATTTTTTTTAGCACGACGATAACTGGGAGATAAGAGATAACAATGATCATTATATTAACAACGAATGACTTACGTTTACACCTCAAAACTGTAAAACCTAAGTCTTGAAAGTCTAGTATCGATTCTCTTTGGGATGCAACTACTTACAACAGATCGGTTCGTCTTTATCAGTATTATTATTTATAAGTGTCTATATATTATGTATAAGTGAGTGATTATTTCCTTATGACACGACAGAATTTCATCTTTATCTTATTTCTAATTTAATGTTAAGACGAAGGGACATAATATCGAAATAAATCGATCGAGAATTCAGCTTTTGAGTTTGAAACGGTGTAAACTTAAGGCATCCCTTCAATCAGATTGGCTGATGTTATATGAGCTAGCAATCTACATTGTTTTTGGCTGATTTTACATTGATTTTGGCTGATTTTACATTGTTTTTGGCTAATTTTACATTGATTTTGGCTGGTTTTACATTGATTTTGGCTGATTTTACATTGTTTTTTGGCTGATTTTACATTGATTTTGGCTAATTTTACATTGTTTTTGGCTGATTAATAACTGGCCACTGTCGATTGATAACCACATATTGCATATAAAAATGCTGAAGTACGCACTTATTAATTGGACCTCAACAAAACGTGTAAATCCATCAAAATCTCATAATAAAATTTTCGCGCCATCACAATACTTTCTCTATATATGAGAAAGTAAAAAGTATAAGTGTTTATTTTAAGCATTAACTTCATCTGTATAAAACTATTATAGTTTGGAAAACATTGATTGGATTTTATGCGTCTAGTTTTTATTTAGTTTTTTTTTTCAACTTGCACGTTTCTATTATTAAACATTTCCTCCTTGTTATACATTGTTTTAATGCGGAAGCAATTAAAAATGATTAAAATGAAAATACTTGGTTTAATTTAAGTGGATAAGCGCATACGTACTTCATGTAAACAGTTCATTGATTCGTTTTAATGAAAATAAAACAGAAAATTAAAAAAAAAAAAAAAAAAAAAAAAAAAAAAAAAAAAAA